>PVHX01024052.1:0-24693 GCA_004024805.1 Geosciurus inauris
CAGAAAGCAGGGGAGGTTTTCTAGCAGATGGTTACTAAATTCATCAGATCCAGGTTTACCTCTCCCCTAAATTGGCTTCTTTAATTGTTTAGGAATCATATCTGTGTCTATATAATCTGCTCTGGATAATCCTCATGGGTTTTATGACATATAGAGTATGCTTGGTTCTAAAAGGTTCAAGTCAACCTCTATGCATGTGAAATTTATCTTTCGATATTATACTTCTCTTGTTTGGTTTTCATAGATCCTAGCAAAGTGCACATGCAGTTGCTTAGACATTACAAATCATGAGTTACTGTAGTGCTTAAGGCCTGGACCCCTATGTTATTGTGCCCCCAGTTCTGGTCTTCTTTGCATATATTGAAGTGGGACATTAGTAGCCACCTCTCCTCTGCACTGGCATTTAGGCTTAACCACATGGTCTATAGGATGGGGCAGATGGGGACCAATATTTGTTATTCTGTTCTTTTGTTGAAGAGCACCAGAAGGAATAGCATTTGGGTTGCAATTTAGTGGATTTAAAAATTCTGATACAGTAATTCAAAGCCGCAGTGCTAGCCGGGCATGGTGGCTTAAGCCTGTAATCCCAGCACTTTGGGAGGCTGAGACAGGAGAATCGCGAGTTCAAAGCCAGCCTCAGCAATGGCAAGGCGCTAAGCAACTCAGTGAGACCCTGTCTCTACATAAAACACAAAATAGGGCTGGGGGTGTGGCTCAGTGGTCGAGTACCCCTGAGTTCAATCCCCGGTACCAAAAAAAAAAAAAAAAAAAAAAAAGCCGCAGTGCTGAGCTCCATGTGTAATGCAAACTGGGTTGGAGTGAAGCTTCCATTGAGAGATCAAACCTGAAGTGAGCTCCTGGCTCAGGAAGGGCTGAAGACTGGCAAGGAGGTCCAGTGTTCTAAGAGAAGAGGAATGAGGTGCTCAAGGCCAGGGCAGGATGCAGATGAGACTGGAGAGGTGACAGGAAGTGGAGTGGGTCTTTGGGAGTCAGATGGGGAGTTTGGATTGCTTCTTCGGGCCCCTTTCCATCCTTCCAAGCACTTTTTTTCTGTGTTTGGTTGCGACATAATAAAATATGTTTGGCATCTGCACCTGTTTCCCGGCACATAGCTCCTAAACTTGTTGGAATTGCCAAAGTGGTAAGTGTCCTCTTAGGCTAATGAGATGACTAGTGACTAGTGATTAGATTGTTGGAACTTTCTGTCTCATCCTCAACACCCATCCCACCTCTGACCTCTGAGAGGTGAGGGGAGAGGGCCAGAGGTGGAGGTAATCACTCATGGCCAGTGACTTCATCAATCACATCTACATCCTGGAGCCTCCATATAAAAGGCTCTAACCAAAGGGTTCTGAGAGCTTCTGGGTTGGCCCACATGTGGAGGTGCTGAGAGGGTAGCGCCCCTGGAGAGGGCTTGGGAGACCTATGCTTCCTCCCCAGACCTCACCCTGTGTATCTCTTTCATCTGGCGCTTCCTGGCTGCATCTTTCATAATGAACTGAAAATCTAGTAAGTACAGTGTTTTCCTGAGTTCTGTGAGCTCTTCTAGCAAATTTTAGAACTTACGGAGGGGACTATAGAAGGCATCATTTCAGACAGAAGTTGTGGGAGACCTGAAACCCAGCACTTGGGACCAGCATCTAGAGTGGAGGCAGACCTGTGGGCCTGAGGCCTTAGCCTCTGGGGTCAGTGTTAACGCCAGGTAGAGGGTATTCCAGTCGAACTGAATTGCAGGACACCAGCTGGCATAGGATGTGAAGTACCGAGAGGAGAAATGGAGAGGAAATGGAAGTTTTCCTTAAAGTGATAAAATACACATAGCACAAAATTTCAGCTAAGCATTTTTTTTCAGAAGAAGTGTGCATATTTCATTAACCATATTTCTACTAATAACAATGTTTGCCTGATGATGTAAAAATAGTCATACTAGACACATAAAAATAAGTGGTAGCCTTTAATATCTCAAAAGGAAAATAAGCTGGGCACAGTTGGGCATGCCTATAATCCCAGCACTTTGGGAGGCTGAGACAGGAGAATCGCAAGTTCAAAGCCAGCCTCAGCAAGGGTGAGGCGCTAAGCAACTCAGTGAGACCCTGTCTCTAAATAAAACACAACATAGGGCTGGGGATGTGGCTCAGTGGTCAAGTGCCCCTGAGTTCAATCCCCAGTAGAAAAAAAAAAAAAGAAAATAAGATGAAATAGTTTCTCTAAATAAAAATGTAAAGTACAAGATTAATAAATACATATTCTAACATATGAAAAGACATTTGATTATTATTATTTTACTACATAACATATTAGTGAGTACACCAGATTACATTTTCTCAAATGACAAATGAGACATTGGATAACATTTTTCTTTGATTCTCTCAAGAGTCTTGATAACATTTGTCTTTTGGAGGATTTGAATTCTTACGACGTCTGGGATACTGTCCGTGAGGATACCAATGATGCTTAGTAGTAAAGAACATATTGCTAAGTTTTTCTATCATGGGTCTTTGCTCAAGGTGTTCATCTTTTACTTCTAATCTGCTCTTTAGCACTTAACCATGTGTCTCTTCATTATTGTGCACAGGATCTGGTTGAGGGTTAGGGTGGGTGTGTTCATATGGGATATCCATAGAAGGGTGGTAGCATACTATCATCCTACCATCAGATGTCAAAGTGAGCTCTACTTAGCAATTATAGTCATCTGGAAGAGAAGAAAACATAGATTTAGGACAAAAACCAGATAAAGCTCCATTTTGAACTGGAAATAAATGCTTCAAGAAAATTCTCTTTGATATCACCCAGTTTAGTGCTATTGCTGCCAAGGTGTTATAAGAAGATCAGATGATATGATGAAAGATGTTCTGAAGAGCAACCACCTTTAAAATCTGCTTTTAGGCACACCAATCTTTATTCCAGGAGACCACCATGTTGCCTCAATTTGGGTCCTTTGCATTTTTAATTCTTTCTTAACACCCAGAGTTTCATGCTTCCTATATTTACCCTGTCTGTTCTTTCCACACACTTGTACCACTCAAGGTCTGGCCATCTCCCAGCCACCTCTAAAACCTGGCTCTGAGATCAACCAGTCTGTTGTCCCAGAGGCAGCGTAGCCTAGTGGTCAACAGCGGGGACTTTGACATCAGATATCATGGGGAGAGTGTCCTTTCTACATTTCTTGCCAGCTACAGGATTTTGGGCGACTATCTTCGCTTCTGTAAGTCTTGGCTTTCTGCTCTGAAAGATGGAAATAATGATTCCTAACCAGGAGGTTAGGGTTAGGGTGAATCAGGCACACCTTGGCACACAGCAGGTGCTCTTAATAACCTGCAGCCTTGTGAAGCCGCGTGTTCCATCTGTTATGTAACCACCCAGTACCAAGCCTTCCTTCAATGTGGTGTGTCTGTTTCCATACTGCTTTGAATGCAGGGCCTAAGGTGCGCAGTTAATCCTTCACTGATTCCACCACTATGTGACTATTAAACTAGTCTGATGGAGGAAGCTATTGGAGAAACTCCACCCAAATATAATAAAAAAAATAGTAAATATAGTATTGCCTAAATAAATAATGGACTTTATTGAGTGACAATTATGTCTCTGGATTGGCAGATTCTTATTTTCTTATCTTCTTGTGTCCTCAAGCTCTATAAGGTAGGTAGTATTATGTCCATTCTACAATTAAAGAAACTGAGGCCTAGAGAAAAGAGAAGATAAAATAGCATGTGAGGAAGACGACATGTCTGCTCACAGAGTGTTAGCACTGGTAGAGTCCTCTGAGATCAACTCATCTTGATTGTGAAAATGTGAAAATGGAGTCCCACAGAGGATGGGGGTCACTCAAGGTAGAGCCAGGTGGACAATCTGAGTCTCTTGTCCCCATTCCAGTGCCCTAGACTGGCCTGTCTAAAGACAGGGCTGGAGTGAAGCTGGGGACAGGACATTGGTGAGAGAGGGGTATGTTCTTGAGGACAGAGCCCAGCAGCAATCTCACCCTTGCCCCTGTCCCCCTGCAGGTCTGAGGAAGATCCTGAAGGTAGTGGGCCAGGTTCCAGATCTGCCCTCCTGCCTGCCCCTGACTGACAACACCCGCATGCTGGCTTCCATCCTCATTAACAAGCTCTATGATGACCTGCGCTGCGACCCAGAGCGCGATCATTTTCGAAAGATCTGTGAAGAGTATATCACGTGAGTTTCCTGGAGGTCTCACAGGGTCAGGCTCTGTACTAAGCAAACTGTGGCCATGTAACAAACTATCCTAAAATTTAGCAACTTAATACTCATTAGCTTGCTGGGTGGGTGTTTCTGGCTCAGGGTCTCTCTTGAAGTTACAATCCTATGCTGGCCTGGGGTGCAGCCATCCAAAGGCTTGACTGGACTTCCAAGATGGAGCACTCCCATGGTTGGCATGCTGGTGCTGGCTGTTGGTGGGAGGCCTCAGGTCCTCCCCATGTGTCCCTGTCCACAGGCTGCAGAAGAGTCCTCACCATGGCAGATGGTTTCCCTGAGTGATGATCCAAGGGAGAGCAGGGAGAAGGGCAGTATCTTTCACACACCAGCCTCAGCAGCCACACACTGTCACTTGCACCACATTCTAGTCATTAGATGCAAGTCCTTAAATCTGGCCTCTGCCCACATTTAGTCCCAGGGTGTCCATTCTGCAAATACTGCAACAAAGTTGATGCAGTTGCATTAAAATAGGTGGAAATCATTATCTAGAGCTTATATGTAGAGTATATTAATATTATAATCGTTACATTATAGTCATATTACATAACAATATTATATATTATATACTATATTAAAGTTTCTGTAGGTATTTTACATCTGGGATGATGCCACAAAATGGGTTAAGGGACGAGAATTACATTCCACCTTTTGAAGGGAGGCGTGTCAGTATTTTTCTCGACAGGGGCTGGGGATATGGCTCAAGGGTAGAGCGGCCTACCTAGCACACACAGGCCTTGGGTTCAATCCTCAGCACTGAGAATAAGAAAAAACAGGGCATATTTTAAACGTACCAGAGTCTCCTGTGGTTGGGAGGAACACCCATGGGCTTGTCAGGTGGGAGGCTGGCCCGATGGAGACTTTAGGAACTAACTGTGTGGCTGTGGAGACCAGGCAGGGTCGGGCCCTCTGAGGCTGAGTGTGCTGGGTCTTCTCCCTGCTGCTCCCTCATCTCAGATGCTCTGTCTGGTCTCCGTTTGTCCTTATGTGTCTTCCTCCTTCTCCTCCCACTGCCATGTGGCCTTTGAACTGCTGCAGTGATGTGCAAACTGGTAACCTGTTCAGATTTCTGGGCTGTGACCCATGGCTCAGTGGTGGGGTGTGGTCAGGAAGCCAGGACTGAGCCCGGTGAGGCTCAGGTGGTGAAGACGCTGCCTTTTCTGTGCTTCTTTCTCTCTTCCCAGGGTCTACAAACTGTTTCTGTAAATAGCCAGAGAAGAAAAAGTATAGTCTTTGCAGAACAGACATATATTTCTTCTTCTTTTTCTTCTTCTTCTTCTTCTTCTTATTATTATTATTACAGTACTGGAGATTAAACCCAGGTTTAATCTACCACTAAGCTATATCCTCAGTACTTTTTTATTTCCAGACAGCTAAGTTGCTGAGGCTGGCCTTGAACTTCCTGCTTCAGCCTCCCAAGTAGCTGGGATTATAGGCATGCACCACCGTGCCTGGCTTATCTGTTTTTTTAAAAATCCATTAAAAAACAAAAATGCTTCTCTGCTGCCCGGATCTGCCAGCCCCTGCTCTGTCCTATGCCATCTACTGACCCCCAACTTGGGTTCACTAGAGCTCCTCACAGTGTCCCTGGCTTTTCCTACATAGCTTCAGCTTTTCCTGCTCACTCCCAGAGTCCCTTGTGAGATCCCAGATGGAGTTCCACACCCTCACGTGACCGAGGAAGGGGCTAAGACATGATGCCAAGCCACTCAGTGCACAGGCACCATGCCAAGCCCCCTGCCTGCTGTGGCCGTGGGTGCCATCTGTCCCTCCAGATGTACAGTTGCTGGCCACTGTGGACTCTGGGCTGGGGGCCACAGCTTTTGCCTGTCTGCAGGACCTGCCTCAGCTGAGGACTGACCCACCCTTCCCAGATAGCCAGCATCTACTGACTTGTTCCTCCCTCTAACTTGAAACAGCTTTGCTGGGTGTCCCAGCTCCAGAAAGTCTTCCCTGGCTGAAGCTTTGTGGTGATTGCATTGCAGCCCAATGCTTTCCTCTTCCCAGTTACAATTACTACTACCCTCAGTTTACAGATCGAGAGTCCGAAGCTCAGAGAGGTTCAGTGAATTACCCAATGTCACACAGCACATGGATGGTAGAATCTCGATGCAAATCCAAATGTTTGTGCTTCCACATCTCACATTCTTTCCATCCATTTGGGCCTGTTATCTTGACAATCCTCACCCTCTATTTTAGGAGCAAGTTTGACCCCCAGGATATGGACAAGAATGTGAATGCCATTCAGACAGTGTCTGGGATCCTGCAGGGGCCCTTTGACCTGGGCAATCAGCTACTGGGAATGAAAGGTGTTATGGAGATGATGGTGGCGCTGTGTGGCTCAGAGCGTGAGGCCGACCAGCTGGTGGCCGTGGAGGCCCTCATCCACGCCTCCACCAAGCTCAGCCGCGCCACCTTCATCATCACCAATGGTGTGTCATTGCTCAAAGGCATCTATAAGTCCACCAAAAATGAGAAGATCAAGATCCGCACGCTGGTGGTGAGTAGGCTTGGAACCACCTACCCAGGACCACACACTGTGCTGAGCACAGAGCACCCCAGGAAGAATGAGGCCGATCTCCACTCTTGAGGAGATGCCACAGGGGCACCCAGACCCCTAGGGGCCCTGCAGACCAGAGTGACACAGAGATTCAGAAAGGCAGGCCCTGCACTTGCCCCTGGGTGTGTTTGCCTCATGAGTTTTTTCCAGAAAGCATTTTCAGAACGTATGCTAAAAAGGCAATTTCCTTAATCAGCTTGTCTGTGGCAGTACGCCTGTTTCCTTCTTTCTGTTTTCATTTACTGAAATTACTTCCATTGACCTTTTCTTTATCTTGTGAACAATTACACAAAAGATTTGAATCAGTGATCTGTTTTTTATTCATATCAATTTTTTTTTAAAAAACTGATCTTAGCCTCTGCTGTGGTGACTTTCTTTATGCAAAAGATTTTTTGTTCCTACGAGAGTTTAATTTTCCCTGGGTTAAATTTTGCACATTTGAATTGGTCCCTCAGATGACATGACTTCTCTGCAGTTTTTTGTGCCCTAACTAGACTGACCATCACAGTTACAGATGGTTAACATCCTCTTGTGTGGATTTTTCAAAATACCTGTGAAGTCAGCACATGGCAGGGAGCGGGGCAGGGTAAAAGTCTCCGGCTCCGTGGGTGTCAGCTCTACCTAGAGGCATCAGGAAGGGCATCTCAGAAGAGGTGACACCAGGCGAGATGTATAGTAGGCATATTGCTGTGTCCAGGCAGAGAGAAAGGAAGAAGTATCTGGTCATACCTGTGTGAGCAACGCCCGGCCCCAAGGCTTGGTGTCCCTGATCCCGCATGTGTCTGCTCCTCCACAGGGACTCTGCAAGCTTGGCTCTGCAGGCGGCACAGACTATGGTCTCAGGCAGTTTGCTGAAGGGTCGACAGAGAAGCTAGCCAAGCAGTGTCGCAAGTAAGAGGATCATTTCCAGCCCCTCCTCACGGGCTTCTGTGTGGGGGTCTCTGGGCTGCACTCTGGTGGTTGGTGAAAGGCCCCTCACCCGCTCTCCACCACCCTGGGATCACTTCACTCTCTTTATTGGAGCCCTGTGGCCTTCCCCAGCAGCTCTCCCTCCCCACTTCCAGGTGGCTGTGCAATGCAGCCATAGACACCCGAACTCGGCGCTGGGCAGTGGAGGGCCTGGCCTACCTCACCCTGGATGCTGATGTGAAGGATGATTTTGTCCAGGACATCCCAGCTCTGCAGGCCATGTTCGAACTGGCCAAGGCAAGTGTGGCCCTGACCTCCAAATTCGGGAAAGGGCTACCAGATTCAGGGCCTTCCAGCCCTGGTGTAAATCTGGGTGGGCATTTCCCTTTTTTTGGCCCTCAGCTTACCCTGCTGTGAGTGAAGCCATATGCTTTCCTAGCAGAGGGAGGATGAACAGGAAGACAGCATGTTTGCCCATGGCCATGAGGTAGTGAGGTCCTGAGGGACTTGGAGCAGTGCCTCACTTCCTCTGGAAGCGTGGAAAGGATTTCCAGCAAAGCCAAACCAGAGCACCAGCTCCACCCAAGTCCCTACTCCAGTTAGTGGGATGGAGTGCGCTGGGCTTTTGAAAGGCACCAAGCCAGGCACTGGGTGAGAAGCCTCCTGGCCTACTGTTGTGGTGCTGCTGGGGGTTCAGAGGCATTTACCCTCGAAGAGCAAAGCTGGCTCCTCTCCTCCTGTGCCACTTGTACTTCCCCAAGCTGAGCCCCGCCAGCCACACTCCTTCTAAACCAACCTGCCTGCCTTGTCAGGGAGCCATCTTGGAAGCAGAGTCTGGTTCCAAAGTTCCTCTCTGCCTTTCCCCCTAACTCGGTGCCTCCAGACCAGTGACAAGACCATTCTGTACTCAGTGGCCACCACGCTGGTGAACTGCACCAATAGCTACGACGTCCAGGAGGTCATCCCTGAGCTGGTGCAGCTGGCTAAGTTTTCCAAGCAGCATGTGCCCGAGGAGCATCCCAAGGTGGGTACAGGATGGCCTGGGAGGGGGACTGTGCTACTAGACCTCCAAAAGGTATGGAATGGGAGAACCCTGAGATACAGGCAGCAGAAGGATTTGGGGTAAGATACTGATCAGTTGAGGAAGGTAATAGTAAATTTCCCCACTAGATGGCGGTCATGCTTTTCCTTTTTTATTTTCTGTTTTGGGAGAAAAAACAAGTTTTAGAGTTTAATTAGACACACAGCCCTGATGAACATGGCTTTCATATGTGGAAACTGAGGAGAGAAAAGAAGGAGAAAAAGAGGTGAAACCTCATGAAAATAGGAGAGAGACTAGCAAGGAGAGGAAGAGGACCAGGAGGAAGGAAGAGGGGAGGGAAAGGGTAGGTACTAGGAATTGCAATTTATGTTGTTGATTTCATAGGTAAGAGACAGTTTTATATCATACATCCAAGACTTACACATATTTGATTTTCTGGGGTATCTGGATTGGGAGATATAGGTGTTGAGGAATAATGAGAGGGGGGATGCGGGTCAGCATGAACCCAGGTGTCAAAAATCTCCTTGGGATCCAAACACAAGGATATGATTTACATGGGATTTGCATATAAATACATATGCAAAATACTTCCAGCCAAACAAATCATTTAGATTTTTTTGTTTTTGATACCAGGGATTGAGCTCAGAGGTACTCAACCACTGAGCAACATCCCCAGCCCTATTTTGTGTTTTATGTAGAGACAGGGTCTCACTGAGCTGCTTAGCGCCTCGCTGTCGCTGAGGCTGGCTTTGAACTTGTGATTCTCCTGTCTCAGCCTCCCTAAGTGCTGAGATCATAAGCGTGCACCATCACGCCTGGCTCATTTAGATTTTTTTAAATGATCAAAGTGATAATCCTAGGTTGCAAAATACACGAAAGTATATAATAGAGAAGAGAAAATAAGCACTCCTCACAATGTCTCCACATGACCACTGTTGGCATTTTGGTATGATGTGCTACCCACCAGAGGCTGTTGTTTTTCTGTGCATCTTTTTTTTTCTCTTTTAAATAATTAACCTCTTTATTTAAATTTTATTGATGTGATATATGTAACAGTGGGATTTTTTTTTCTTTCTGTAGTTATCAGAAGGTAGTTACCATTTTTTGTCTGATTTTGGAATAATTCTTTGTGGGGGGGAAAGGATCACTTACACTGTGTGTGGGATTGTAAATTAGCACAACCACTATGGAGATCAGTGTGATGTTCCTTAAAGAACTAGGAATGGAACTACCATGTGACCCAGTTATACCACTCCGTAGGATTTATCCAAAAATTTTAAGTCAGCATACTCTTTCAATACATGCACACCCAGGCTTATAGCAACACAATTCACAATAGCCAGGTTATGGAACCAGTCTAGGTGTCTGTCAGTGGATGAATGGATAAAGAAAATGTAAATTATATGCAAAGGAATTGCTTCAGTCATAAAGAACAAAATTATGTCATTTGCAGGAAAATAAATGGAACTTGAGATCATTCTGTTAAGCAAAATAAGCCAACTTAGAAAGTCGAGGATCATATGTTTTCTTTCATATGTGGAAACTAGAGAGAAAAAACGGCAGGAAAAATAGGGGAATCTCATGAAAAGAGAAGGGAGATTAGTAAGGAGAGGAAGGGGACCAGGAAGAAGGAGTGGGGGAAGGGAAGGGAGGGAACTAAATTGACTAAATTGTACTGCATGCATGTGTGACTGTGTCACAGTGGATCCCACTATCTTGTATAATTATACTGCACCAATAAAAACTAATTTTAAGAGCATATGGTGTGATGTGCATAGGTTATGTGACAATATTATGCCATTTTATATAAGGGACTTGAGACAAGATCCTCTGTGTGTTCTGCACATTGCCATCCTGTTCTCTGAATTGTTTTTTTTTTTTTTTTTAAATATCAGTTGCACTTCACCCAGGCCAGGGTGCGCAGCATGTTCTGCCGCTGCGAGCATTCCCTGTGCCTAGAGGGTGCACACCATGTCCATCTCTTCCCGCCAATCCCCACTCTGAGGATCAACCTGGGGTTGACTTGGGTTCCAGCAAAACCGGCTCCCTTGCTGTCAGCTTCATCTGCTGTCCCCTTTTACTCCTGCCTCTACCCTCCTCCCTCCTACCCTTGGAAAGTTGGCCTTCTGCAAGAAAGGCTCCATATGAGTCATCTAGTGCTCGGGTTGTCCTTTTTTCACTCCATTCCTCTGTGAATGAGAGAGCTGTGTCTTTGAGATGGATTTTCTTACAGCATCAGCTCCATGGGCTCTGTACTGGGAGTGTCTTGAGCAAGGCAGCAAGTTGAGCAAGTGGTCATGTTCAACATAGAAGTGGGATGTGATATTTACCTGCTGGTAGTTGTTTTGGCAAAGGGAACCTAAAAAAGTGCATTACTTCTGCATGTATTGGTGCACACCTGTAATCCCAGCAGCTCGGGAGGCTGAGGCAGGGGGATCATGAGTTCAAAGCCAGCAACAGCAAGGTGCTGAGCATTTCAGTGGAGACCCCATCTCTCAATAAAATATAAAATAGGGCTGGGGATGAGAGGCAGTGGTCAAGTGCCCCTGAGTTCAATCCCTGGTCCCCCCACCACATCCCCTGTCAAAAAAAAAAGTGCCTTACTTCCTTTTGTTTGTGTAACAATTTGCCTCACACACAGTGGCCTGAAAAACACATTTGTTATTTTATAGCTCTAGAGGCCAAAAGTCCAAACATCCGGTCTCCCTGGGCTAAAGTCCAGGTGTCTGCACGGTTGGCTCCTTGTGGAGACTCTAGGGGAGAATCTTACTCCTTGACTTTTTCAGCTGCTAGAGGTCACATACCTTCTTTGGCTTGTGACCTTGAATCACTTCAACCTCTTCTGCTGTCACAACTCATAGTATGAACTCTGAGCTTACTGTGCTGTGGTTCCATCATGCTTATTTGGGGCCTACCTAGGTTATCCAGGATTATCTCCCCTTCTCTAGTTCCTTCACTTAAATCATCTCAGCAAAGTCCCTTTTGACATGTGAGGTTACACATTCTCAGGTTCTAGGGACTGGGCTGTGGTCATCTTAGAGGACTGTTATTCAACCTACACCAAGGAGTCAGAAACATACCATCTTAAGTTCCAGTACAGATCTGCCTGGTGCCCAGGCCCTTTCCTCATTGCCACTCTTCCATCCCCCAGGACAAGAAGGACTTTGTAGACATGCGTGTGAAGAGACTTCTAAAGGCAGGTGTCATCTCTGCTCTGGCCTGCATGGTGAAAGCAGACAGTGCCATCCTCACTGATCAGACCAAGGAGCTGCTGGCCAGGTGCAACTACAGGGGGCCAGGCTGGGACTGAGGGGACTGGAAGGCAGGAGGCTGGGCAGGAATATGGAAATGGTGGGGGACTAAATGAAGGGCTGAGTGAGCCACCTGGTGTCCTTGGAGAAGTGACTAAAGGGGACGAATGATGAAAAGTGACACAATAGGGCAGGATGTGACAGGTGGAAACTTGCGTCAGAAGGTGGTCACTGTGCATCTGGTTGCCTTGTTCCCAGAGATCAAAAGCATAATGCGCAGCCTCTTGGGAGGCGAGCTGGGCAAGATTATGTACAATGCAGTAGGTGCCACGTGGGGAAGCACAGAGCTGGGGCACTTAAACAATGGCATCCCAGCAGCCAGACCAGAGGGCAAGGGGTCGGCAGCCAGGAAGACCTGGTAAAGTGACAGCTGAGCCCTGAAGGAAGAAAAGGAGCCACTCAAATGCAGGGGAGGGAAGGGCTCCAGGCCCAGCAAATAGCATCTGCAAAGACACCAAGAACAGAGGCAGAATATGTGAACTTGGAGTTCTCCTGCATTTTATCTGGAGCTGGAGGCCCAGGAGGACATGGTGCTCACAGGGAATCATGAGACCTGGGAGGAGGCGAGGGCAAGAACTTGGAGGTGGAGTTTCTCCTGGGTGGCGGGGGACACCAAGGAGCCCCTGGCAGTGTCCATAAGCAGGAGTGGGCTGGCTCTTTGCAGCCTTGCTTGGCCTCACTCCCTCCAGTGCCACTTAATGTCATGACAGCATCTCCCCAGGTGGCTTATTCTGGGAGGGCACACGGGGTGCACGCTCCAGGCTCTCCCTGTTCCTCCTGGGACTTCCTGGGCTCTAGCTGCTGGCTTGCAATGGAAAGGGGTGTGGGCAATTTGATTGTTCTCCTTTGTCCTTGGCCCTGCAGGGTGTTCCTGGCATTGTGTGACAACCCAAAGGACCGAGGCACCATTGTGGCTCAGGGTGGTGGCAAGGTAATTGGTCAGGATAAAGTCTTTGCTTTCCTAGAAGGTAACCTGCTTCACAGGAGCACACAGACCGTGTGTGTGTGTGTGTGTGTGTGTGTGTGTGTGTGTGTGTGTAAATGCGCATGTGCTCATAATGCCCCCTGTTGCCTGGACCAAGAATCCTGTGCCTCTAACCCAACCCAACCTCCCAGAATACAGTAACTCAGTTGTTTGCACTGTCTGTGCTCATGGCCCCAAATTAATTTCTGCTTGACTGGATGATGTCATGGTGTGTACTTTGGAATCCCCTTCATCTTCTTTGCTATTAGAAGGAAGCCTTGTGCAAAGATCAAGACCATGGACTTTCCTGTACTTGAGTCTTGCTCCTCCCCTTTGTGGCTGTGCAACCTTGGGCAGATGCTTACTGTCACTGAGCCCCAATTTCATCATCTGTAAAATGAGGGCAGGGAATTATACACATTTCAGAATGTCACCAGTACATAAAATACAAGTAAAGCTCACAGTAGGTGCTCAACAAATGCCTGGTGTTATGATGAGACTTAGCTTGGGCATAAAATAGAGAATCCGTTTACTGATTATTTTTTCAAAAACTGAAGGAAACTATGGATGGGTGGGTGGAAGTGGGGGTGAAGAGCTTGATGATTGAGACCCAGGGGAGCGACTCTGTGGTTGAGTAGTTGTTTTCCATGACCTCAAGGACCGATTATGTCGCAGAATCTCAGTGAACCTCTTATGGGACAGAGAGACAGATACATGAGAGCTGGGGTAGTAAGATTGGGGAGGCCTCTGCCTCTGTGGACTAGTGGTGACTATGTCCTTTCTTGCAGGCCCTGATCCCACTGGCTTTGGAGGGCACAGATGTGGGCAAGGTGAAGGCAGCTCATGCCTTGGCCAAGATCGCCGCTGTCTCCAACCCGGACATTGCCTTCCCTGGGGAGCGGGTAGGTATTTGGGATGAATGTGATGGGGCAATCGGAAGAGTCTCCTCTGCTCTCAAGTGCCTGTCCCCTCATCACCCCATCCTGGGAGAGGGACCTGGTGCTGTCTCAGGGCGGGTGATGTTTGCCTGGATTCCTGGCCAGGCTGTGCCTGTGGCAAACAGGACTATCCTCTCAGAAATTCAGTGATCTCACTTGCAAAGTAAAGGCAATACTCCTGCCTCTGAGGATCATTGTGAAGATAAAGTCAGACAGCAGGTGGGAAAGGGCTTTGGAACTTTAAGGCTGGCCACCTATAAAGGCAGGGAAGGGAAAGGTGCTGTGGCCCTCACCCACCTGATCCGTGACCCCTCCCCACAGGTATATGAAGTGGTGCGGCCCCTTGTGTGTCTCCTGGACACGCAGAGGGATGGTCTCCAGAACTACGAGGCCCTCCTGGGCCTCACTAACCTGTCTGGGCGGAGTGACAAACTCCGGTAAGTCGGGTGGGGTGGAGGGGATAGGGTAGAGAGAGACCTTTGGTTGGAATTTCACAGTCATGTGTTCAAGCTGCTCTACTCAGAGGACAGCATCAAAGACCCTGCCTAGAAACCTCAGCAGGAGGGGGTTGAGTTAGTGCCTGGAAACACCACCCAGAGACTGGGCAAAGCCAAAAGGACTCTCTAGTGGGGAGGTGTGTCCCTCCCAGGGTGCAGCTGTGTCCACTATGCTAGGCCATTTAGTTTATACCCACTGGTGCCCCTCCTGGAGCCAAGAGCAGCAGGTTCCATGCCACCCAGCTGGCTAATGATGGGGAGGGACACCACTAGGATGGAGGAATGACCCCAGGTGGCCAAAATCCCACGTGCCCACTACCAAGCACTCAGGGCCTCTCTTCCTCCACCCTCTCACCCTAGACAGAAGATCTTTAAGGAGAAGGCCTTGCCGGACATCGAGAACTACATGTTTGAGAATCATGACCAGCTGCGGCAGGCGGCCACAGAGTGCATGTGCAACATGGTGTTCAACAAGGAGGTGAGGGCTGGGCTCAGGGTGGGGCGGGGGAGACGCAGGTTGGGAGGGTCAGGCCAGCATGAGGCCTGGTGTGATATGGGGGCTCCTATGATGGGTTCAAACTAACATTTTGTCCAGAGAGCCCAGGAATTTCTAAATCTTTCCTAGATTACAGACCCTCTCCCTGTAGCTTCCCTGATAAAAACATATTCACAACATCATATTATTCGAGACTAGGGCTTTGACTCTAAAGCTTGTGCTGGATAGGTAAGATACCATTTTCCTAATCTTCTTAGGCCTGAATAATGTCATACCAAAGCAGGGTATAAAACTAGGGCCTTTTAGAAGTCCAGAGAGGCTAGACATGGACTACAAGTCATAGTGTAGCCAATCCAGAAGAGAGAGAATCATTCCAAGCTTCCCCAAAGGGAAGTGAAGCAGGTTCCTTAGGCATCACCCCCTCCAGGGTCCTGCCTGCCTCTTTTGCTGGTGCCAAGTTGAATGCAGAGGTGGCTCTGCCTGCTCAGTGGGGAATCCCTTATTCTCTTTGATCTTTTAATCAGAGGAGCTTCACTCAACCAATCAGGGGAGGCTTCCAGGGGGAGGTGGCATGGACAAGGAGATAGAAGAAGGAAACTCCCAGGGATCCTGGGTCAGAGAACTTCAGATGCATGTCATTTTTCCCTCTTCCCCTGCCCCTCCCCAGGAGGTGCAGTTGGGGGGCATTTTCCTCTGAACCATGCACTTGCCTCCCACAGGTTCAGGAGAGGTTCCTAGCAGATGGGAATGACCGGCTGAAGCTGGTGGTCCTGCTCTGTGGGGAGGATGATGACAAAGTGCAGAATGCAGCTGCTGGAGCCCTGGCCATGCTGACGGCAGCGCACAAGAAACTGTGCATCAAGATGACCCAAGTGGTAAGTGTGGGTCCTGGGGACAGGAAGAGGCTGGGCGTGCTCCAGAGAATCTCCCCATTGCTGTCCCAGGTGATCCTCTGGGGAGGCCAGTCCACAGGGCAACCCCTTCTTATGGTCATTACTTGGACCTCCAACTTGTGCTGGCTTAGATCCTTTCTTTGCAGTTTCTCATCCATTATCTTCGATGGTACATATAACCCATAACATAAGAACACAAAAATATAGCTGAGCACCAGGGTGCACACCTTTAATCCCAGGGACTCAGGAGGCTGAAGCAGGAGGATCACAAGTTCAAGGTCAGCACTGGCAACTTTGTCTTAAAATTAATAAAAATAAGTGGACTGGGGGTATAGCTCAGGGGAAGAGCACTTGCCCCGCATGTGCAAGGCCCTGGTTTAGATCCCCAGTAAGGAAAAAATAATAACCATCATACCAACAATCTCACTACTGCTGGGCTCCTGAGCTCCTCAGAGAAGCATGGCAGTGGTTGGGCTGCAGGGAGCTTATGGTTTGGTGAAAAGGCTGCAGGTTCCCTACAGTGGCTATGGTGAGCAGCTCCCGAGGTGGGACTGTGGGCATGCAGCAGGGTGATGGAACTGATGTTAACAGAAGGATGGGATGCAAAATGCAGCAGACCAAACTGAGCTTGTGCCCTCATGCCCACTCATGGTGAAAAATGTGAGCATCCCGTTTCAAATGTACCCACGTCTGGGTGAGGCAGGCTTTTTTAAATAGACAATTTAAGGTAGGTGTATATGTGTGTGCATGAGTGGGTGCAGGTGTGTGTGTGTGTTCTCTATGTTCCAAAAGTCTTAAGCTGTCGTGGCACCAGAGATCTCTGTCTGATGTAGTTCATCTGCATAGTCTTGGGACTTCAGCCTCTTTCCCTACAGCAAACTTCTCAAAACTGTAATGTGTGTAAAAATCACCTGAAGAGCTTGTGGAAACAGTTTCCCCAGGTATTCTGATTCAGTAGATTGGGGTTGGGGAGCTTCTGGTCTGTGGACCACACTTCAAAGCTGTTGCATTAGAGCAGCTTCTGCTGGAACACCTGTGGAACACCCATGGACACCCTGTGTCTCCTTGTACTTCCTGTATGCCAGGTGTTGCTCTAAGCCTTTCCACAGATTGCATCATTTATTCCTCCCAACAACTCTGTGAAGTGAGTATTATCATTACCTTTCATTTACAGATGAGGAAACTGAAGTGCAGAACAATAAGTAGCCTAAGACCACAATTAGTTAGGAAGGGACTGGAGTCCTTCAGGACAGCCAGCCTACCCCTGACACTTCTTCATTCTTCCCGAGGGGCTCAGTATTCTTGGCCATATCCTTGTCCCATCATGGCCATGCTGGGGGACTTGTGAAACTTCCCAGGCCCACATTTTGTACAACCATGTGGCCATACTGGACGCTGGACATCTCTGTAGTCTCACATCAGCTGGGATATGCTCAGGGAAGCCAGGCTGTCGATCCTCCTGCCTGGGATCCTGATTGAGTTTCTATTATCCTTTACCTTGACCCCCCAGCGACATCCCAGAGAGACCCATTATTAGATATGCACCAGTATACCAACTGTCCCTGAACCTTCCACAGCTAGATGAACTTTCATATCCTTTCCCTGGGGCAGGAGAATCAGTGTAGCATGTCATAAGCGTGCCTAGAAGCTTAAAAGTCCAGTGTTTGTCTTCTCCTCCCCTCTGCATCTGAGAGCAATGCATGCAGAAAGCAATCCCTGCAGACAAACGGCGGAGGAAGACATGAGGAAGCCCAGGGGAAAACCTTTGGTGGGTGTCGGGTCATCATGCCTGTCCGCAACCCACTTGCTGACCCTACATGCTAAGCTCTTTCCATGAATCATCTTATTGTTTTTTTTTTTTTTTTTTAAGATGTGTCTTGTACTTTATTCTGGTTTATATTTCTTTTTTTTTTATCTTTATTTATTTTATGTGGTGCTGAGGATCGAACCCAGTGCCTCACGTATGCGAGGCAAGCGCTCAACCGCTGAGCCATAGCCTCAGCCCCCTCATCTTATTGTTAATGTGATGTTAAATGTAGGCAAAACATAAGACAGATAAGGCTCATGAAGCTTAGGGTAAATAGTTTACCTGAGGCCATGTGGTTGGTAAATGCTGGCTAGGACTGGAACACTGCTTCTTAGACTGCAAAACCCATGCTGATGCCTCTTCTGTTCTGCTGCCTGGTGTGTGTCTATTGAAGGATAAAGGAGTCAGTCTCCTGGTTCTGCTCTCAGCTTATCACTATCCCCTAGGGTGATCAGAGTGATCTAGAGTTCTGCTTCCCCATGCACATTCGGTGGACATCTTCATTACTGTGGAGGGTGGATTGAGGAGGAATGGAGGAGAGGATTCACCCCAGACTCTGGTGTTGATTCTAGGCAAAGCCAAGGCTGGTGCACAGCATGCCGCCCTGCCTGGAGCTCTAATTTCAAAGGGCACTTGGCCTGGCAGAAGCAGGCATTGCCTGTGGACCAAGGGTGAGAATTCTCATTTCTGATTGCTCCATATCCCCATTCTGCTGAGACACATAGTGGGCCTATCTCTTTACTCTCAAGTTGCGTAAGACATGAATAGATGGAGGATGTTAAATCTCTGTTATTACCAGATGTGTGGCCATAGCTAAGTTACTTGGCTGTAAGTCTGGCCAATGCTTTCTGTTTATCTTGTCCCCAGATCTCCTCTTTCTGTTTTCCTACTGGTTCCTTGAACCCTCCCTTACCTTTTCTGTCCTCTCCAGACATCCCAGTGGCTGGAGATCCTGCAGAGGCTTTGCCTGCATGACCAGCTGTCGGTCCAACACCGGGGCCTGGTCATTGCCTACAACCTGCTGGCAGCCGATGCTGAGCTGGCCAAGAAGCTGGTGGAGAGCGAGCTGCTGGAGATCTTGACCGTGGTGGGTAAACAGGAGCCAGACGAGAAGAAAGCAGCTGTGGTTCAGACGGCCCGGGAATGTCTCATCAAGTGCATGGATTATGGCTTCATTAAGCCAGTGTCATAGACAAGAGCCCCCAGGGGTGCTGAGGCTGGTTCTATATTGTGTCAAGTTCTGAACTGGGTATTCCCAGAGTGTCAGTTCATCTGGGGATCATAGCAGTGACAATTAAGTCTCAATATAAAGGAAAAATTTTGTTTCCTGAGTTGTGAATGTTTCTCCTTGTTCTAAAAAATTCTGGCTCTCTTGCTCCCTGCCCCCTTACATGTGTCATGGTCCAGAATTTCCTAGAATGATTTTGATCTGTAATTAGGAGACAGGTTGGATATTTTTTCTGTACTTATTCTGAAGGTCAGGATGATGGGCTGATGTTCTTTATATTTTGGAAAATGGATTGTGTGATAAGGTAGGAACTAACATGCATGTGACTATAAAGATTAATGAATGCTGTTGTGTTTGGATTCTGACTTGTGCTGGTTTTCATACCCTCTCCCCCACACTGGTGAATCAGGATGTACAGAACTGCTTTTTCACCTGCAGTGCCCTGTCCCAGCCCTGTACCCATTCCCTTCACCCACCATGATGGAAGTGCAGCATATGTCTGGCACAGTGGCATCATCCTTGAAATTTGCTTGGGAAAGTCTTCCAAGTAAGACAGACACAATGCATATAAATAAAACTCAGAGTATGTTAAGCAAAAATTAAGTTTATCTTGGCCACCCAGGGAAAGGCCTGATGTGGTTGTTAGATCCAGTGTTTCAAAGTTGTCACCAATATTATTCTCTGTGTGTGGGTCTTTTTCTCCTCGTATCTTCACCCCATATCTTGTCTTGATTTCCTCTGGGTTTTGACCTCATGCTCTGGAAGGTGTCTTCATGTGGGAGGGAAAATAAGTCTCCAGCATCTCCAGACTTACATAGTAGTTACAGTTGATTACAGTAGAGAAGAAAAAGGACTATTCTCGATAATCCAGCAAAATTCCCAGCAGTGACTAGGATGTCCAGCTTGGGTTATATTTCCATCCATGAGCCAATCCTATTTTGAGGCGACTGCTCATTGCCAGGCTCAGGTCATATCTATGCGTCTGGGGCAAGAAGGAGCTTCATTCCTGTCCAACTGACATGGATTTATCAGGTTTACTAAGGAATAGAAACAGTGTGTCACCACAGAAGAATGTATGGTCAAAGAACATGCTCTGGACATCAGGGTTAGCCACAGAAGAATGACACAAGCAATGTGCTTGCAGATTGTGACTTTTTCTATTAATAATGCCTGCCCAGCACAGTCCAGCATTGGGTAGAGAGTAAGGCATTAAGATTTATGGCTCTTGTTTAAAAATAAAATTATTTTGGTACAATAAATATAATCGTATATATCCCTGGGAAGTCAGCTGGAAAAGACACAGATTGCTGGAAATTTGCACCATCAGGATGTGGGTCTAATTTTAACATAATGTCACCTCCTAGAGAACAGGTACAAACATCAGGAAAACTTGAGTTCCTCAGATCTTCTCTCTACTAACAAACCTCACATCCACCTTCCAAGCGCTTACATGATCTTGCACAGCAGGAAACCATACTCATCATCTCCTTCTTATTCTGACAGAGAATGATAGTTATCGAGGTGTGGCCCTTTTGAAAATATATACAGCATTCATTAGTAATACGTGGTGTGATTTGAACTTTATCTCTTTTCCTTTCCCCACTTTTAGGACTGAGTGGGTGAATTAAGTGCCTTATAAAAATCTCCCAGAGCCGGGCATGGTGGCACATGCCTGTAATCCCAGTGGCTCAGGAGGCTGAGGCAGGAGGCTCATGACTTCAAAGTCAGCCTCAGCAAAAGCGAGCTGCTAAGCAACTCAGTGAGACCCTGTCTCTAAATAAAATACAAAATAGGGCTGGGGATGTGGCTCAGTGGTCAAGTGCCCCTGAGTTCAATCTTCGGTACCAAAAAAAAATCTCTCAGAGATAGAGCCAAAGTCTTATTCATTTTCATTTTCATGAGGTTATTACCCATTGAGCATGGTGGCGCACTCCTGTAACCCCAGTGAGTAAGAAGCCTGAAGCAGAGGAATCACAAATTCGGGGCCGGCCTGGGCAACTTAGTGAGGCCCGGTCTCAAAAATAACATAACATAAAATAAACCAACACAATAAAACAAAACAAAACAATAAAATACATAAAATAAAATCAAGCAAAACAAAATAATACAATACAATACAAAACAACACAATAAATTAAAATGAAACAAAACAATACAATACAATAAAATGGATTGGGGATGTAGCTCAGTGGTGGAGCACTTGCCTGGCAAGGCCCTGAATTCAATCCTCAGTTCCACAACAAACAAGCAAAACCTAATGTGAGAAACTGCCTTTGCTTCCCACTCCTTAGTTACAGAAGTCATTGGCTTTTCCAACCTGGACTCAGCCATTTTTGTTTGCAGGACACAGGTAAGATCGCCCTTCCTAGCAATTTTCTTTCTTTCCACCTATGCCCATGAATAGGTCAATACTACAATGCTAGCCTGGGATCATCTCTTTATTGTAACATCTTACTAAAAACCATCGAGGAGCAGCCAGTATGTGCCAACTTCCTAACTAGTTTCCTTAGAGCAAACTCATGAGTACATTAGAGGTATGTTTCTTAATTTTCAAACACTATAAAAAGTCAGTATTATTATAGTTACTTTCTAACTGAAGTATATCATTGTCAGAGAACTTGATCTACATAATATTAATCCTTCACCATTTGAGAAGCATGGGATTTTAAATTTTATATCTCCAACATTATATAACAGTCCATATCTATATTGAAATTCCACTTTTAAAAACTTAGTACATTTTCTCTGCTAAGTCAAAAGAGTGTGTTGATACTTCCTTCTTTGTCCACAGTTTGAAAGGCAATAAAACATGTAACTGTGCCACATTTGTTTTTACAAAGAGTTCAAGAATTTGTGGGTTTTTAAACTTTAATCAAGACTCATATGAAGTGAACCATTATCCTGAATGCTAATGCTATGATGACTCTTTCCACCATGGTAAATTTCAGGATCACCCTCTCACATGAAAAGGTTCACAATAGCTCTTAAAAATTAACAGTTGGCAAGCCGGGTGTGGTGGCGCTTGCCTGTAATCCCAGCACTTTGGGAGGCTGAAACAGGAGAATAGCGAGTTCAAAGCCAGCCTCAGCAATGGTGAGGCCCTAAGCAACTCAGTGAGACCCTGTCTCTACATAAAGCACAAAATAGGGCTGGGGATGTGGCTCAGTGGTCGAGTACCCCTGAGTTCAATGCCTGGCAACAAAAAAAAAAAAAAAAAAAATTAACAGCTGTCTCTTGGAAGCTGGTATGAACTGTCTCCAGCACAGCAGGACAACTGGAGCCATTCCAGCAAAATTGTTGTACCATTCTCTCAGCCATGATATTTTGAGAAAGAGAAAAATTTATATTACAAAAGTGGATTATTACATGCTTATTTCTATTTGTTGTTTTTACATTGATATTCATACATATACATATAGGATTTTGGCCAAAATATAATATTTATATCTTTAATGAACAATATAAAACTCAGTTGGTTTATCTTGAAAGGCAACTTTTCCAAGTAGAAAACCATTGATATTTGCTCCTTTGTAGACAAATTCCTACCACTGATTTAAAATATTGTACAAGCCAGGCGCAGTGGCTCAAGCCTGTAATCCCAGCACTTTGGGAGGCTGAGACAGGAGAATCGTGAGTTCAAAGCCAGTCTCAGCAACGGCGAGGTGCTAAGCAACTCAGTGAGACCCTGTCTCTACATAAAACACAAAATAGGGTTGGGGATGTGGCTCAGTGGTCGAGTGTCCCTGAGTTCAATCCCCAGTACCAAAAAATAAAATAAAATAAAATATTGTACAATATTTAGCAAAAAGAATATATGACCACGAATCATAGGAATGTTCCTACACATCATTTGAACATGAAGTTCAAAAATTAATATGGAGGGCTGGGGTTGTGGCTCAGTGGTAGAGCACTTGCCTGGCATGTGTGAGGCACTGGGTTCCATCCTCAGCACCACATAAAAATAAATAAATAATATAAAGGTATTGTGTCTGTCTACAACTAAAATTTTTTTAAATAAAAAATTGATATGAAGCAGTTGCAACTACAGAGGCTATCAAAACCAAGAGATAAAGGAATCTAGATACATTATGATCCAACAAAAAGAAAATGTGAAACCTCCACCAATCCAATCAAGAAAGGCAGAAGAACATACAACTTGAGAGTGAAGACCAGATTATGAGATGCACATGGGATAATAAGCACAACAGAAAGCAGAATAATAAACCTAAAAATATTAATAAGAAAAGCCATAAGCAGTAATAAAGAATTATTTTCTAAAAGATTAGCAAGGAGATACACAAAGAGGAGGCAATGGAATGTTTATTATGTGCATACTATATGCATATGAGATGGATATTACATATATAATTGGATTTCCTCAAAGAATACAATAGAGAAGGATAACAGAACAAAAGTCTAACATTGGAATTCCATAAAACGTGTCTGAAATGAAAGAACACCTAAGTCTACATATCACAGAGGCCTACGATGTGTCTGGGAAATTAACACTGAATAGTCAACACTGAGACAGAATCCAAAACACTTGTTGAGCTGTAAAAATGGAGACTCCGTTGGTAGCCACACAAAAAGACTCAGTCATTTATGAGCAAAAGAGAACCAGGTTGGCACTGGCCTTCTGTGCAGAGTGTTTCATACTAGAAAACAGCAGAGATACAGCAACAAAAGAGAACCGGAAAGGAAGTGTGAGCCATGAGTATGTGAGCCAATGCTATTATGTACAGCACAGGCATATGTAAGAACCCAGGGACTATTAATCTCCTGACCCCTTCCTGAAGGCCTTCTTAGATCAAGAGCTTCATCCAACCAAGAATTGATTGTGAGAATGTTGTCAACAATTATCAATGAAGCCGGGTGTGGTGGTGCATGCTTGTAATCCCAGCACTTTGGGAGGCTGAGACAGGAGAATCCCGAGTTCAAAGCCAGCCTCAGCAACAGCAAGGCACTAAGCAACTCAGGGGGACCCTGTGTCTACATAAAACACACAATAGGAAATAGGGCTGGGGATGTGGCTCAGTGGTCGAGTAACCCTGAGTTCAATTATCAGTACCAAAAAAAAAAATTATCAATGAATATTGACTATGATTGATTGTAGATCTGAGATTAAAAAAAGGTGGAGACAAGGAGGACAAAATAATATGTACATTGCACTTACCATGGCAATACATAAATATACTACCCAAGGAGAGAAGCCATGTCTAAACCAAGTACCATCTTTTGTCCACAATGCTGTCCCTTTCTAGGACCTTTTCATGCTCAAATAAATTATAAATTTTAACTGATGTCAGGGTGAATTTTTGTTTGTTGTTGTGGTTGTTTTGTTTTGTTTTCAATAGGGCCGAATTCTGGCCAAAGGTATGTGACTAGGAGTGATGTGTTTCACATTTAGGACGGTGTCCTTAAGATGTGCTTCTTGATGGTCTTGTTTTTTAGAGAAATGGCACATTTTTCTATCAGCCAATTCTATTGAGCAAGGGAGTATTAGAAAGTGCCCCCAGCGAAGTGCTAGGGAATGATAGTGGCCAAATTATATGAACTTGAAGATCCAGTCAATTGAGATGACGCAGTCTGATGCGTAGTAAATACAAATGAATGAGTGAACTGAGCCCCAGAGAGCTGTGACACTCTCCAGCATTCCAGCATGGGAATGGAGTCCCAGTAGGAGAGCAGAGGAAGGGCAGAAAGAAGAGGTGGAGCAGCAAGAGCCCCAAACTACCCGGATTACAAAAACTCCAAATTGCATTAACTCATCATAATAAATTGATAAAACAAAGACAGAAACATGAGAGCAACAACAGGGAATTATCATGTACAAAGA
>PVHX01024053.1:0-24674 GCA_004024805.1 Geosciurus inauris
GAAGCTGGAGAAGCTGGAGGAGCTGGAGAAGCTGGGAGGAGCTGGAGGAACTGGGAAGAGTTGAATGGAGCTGGAGGAGCTGGAGAAGCTGGGAGGAGGTGGCTTTCTGGCTGGTGGACTTGGCCAAGACAACATTGGCTCCTATTCTCGGGGTAGGCCCCACCCTGCCAGCTGCTCCCGGCCAGGCCTTGGCAAAAGCAGCACCTCAGCAACTGGAGCCCTGGGGCGCATGGGCCCATGGGGAGGGAGCAAAGCTGGGATGGTGCCCCTGGTCCTGAGAACACAGGGTAGTTGCCGGCCATATCACAGCTCCTGGAGGAAGCCCCGGTGAGGGACGGAGTTCTCCCTCTGCACCACCCACAGCAGAGATGGAGGCACTTGTGTCCACAGAACCCTTCAGGATCGAAGGCAGGAACTGGCAAGGGAAAGCCTGGTACCAAGGAGAGGGCAAGTTTCTTCCCAAACTGAGACCACCTTCCCAAGCAGCAGCTGCTCCAGCTGTCGGGGAGGGAGGAGGCACGGGCAGCCAGACAGCAGTGAGGGCCAGGTGGGGGTCCGGAACCACCTGATGTAGGAAGGACAGAGCCAAGCTGGAGCAGGCCCCGGGGCAGGGGCAGGACCCCAACTGTAAGCCCAAGGAGCTCCTGGGGCAAAAAGGAGGGAGGCTCAGGGCTGCGGGGGACAGACAGGCCTGTGTGCCCGTCCCAGGAGCTCTACTTGCCAGTGAGTTCCTTCTGCCCTCTGGGCCTCGCTTCTCGCTTCTCGTTATGACACAGGAATCTCTGTCCTCCTACAACTCGCAGGAGTAAACGAGGTTAGCGCTTCCTGACAGCAAAGCTATTAGCTACCTATAAATGTAAATCCACCAATTACCACTTATAAAAATATACTATGCTATAATCACATACATTACATAGGTTTGTATTTATATTTATGTGTATGTTTCTATTATTGGTATCTACATACTATATTTTGTATATAAATATACAACATACTGAAACTCACTATTTATAGATCATTTACTACAACTGTCACTGAAGGGCCATGGGAAACAGGGGGCAGATTCCTTCTGTCACTCGATCATTCAGTCTGTGTATTTGTGGAGCCCCTGGGAAGCAGAGCTGAGCTCATTCTGGGGCATCACTGAGCACGGTCACCCACTCGAGGAGTGGATATCGTTATGCTGGAGGTTCGAGGTTCAAGTTCAGTCCACAGGAATAAAGTGCCTCCAGGGTGCCTGGCACAGCCCCAGGCGCTGTCAGCGAGGAAGGAGACTTGCTAAGGTCACCCTAGCCTGAGTATGGAGCCATGTGTCACATCCAGGACTGGACACAGGCAGGTGGCCACTCAGGATCCCTGGAAACTCCTTAAAATGCAGGTTCCTGGACACCATCCACCCAGTTCTCCGGAGCCTGCGTGTACCTCTAGCACCTCCTCAAAGCGCAGACCGTGCTGCAGAAACCACAGCAGGACCTCCAGTCTCTGGAGGGGTCAGTCAGGTGACTTCAACCTCCCCAGAGCCTCTGAAAACCAGGCACCTAGTACGTGCAGCCAGGCGCTCAGGCCAGCAGTATGGACAGCCTGGCTTGCTGGCCACAGGGCAGCCCAGTGGCAATTGCTCGTGACCTTCAATAAATAAGGCCCTCCTGGATGTCCCCCTTGACCCCAGCTGCTGTGACAACCTCCCGGCCAACCACACTCATGCCACTGTCTAGACTGTTCCCCTGCAGACCTGAGTCCCATCACTGTCACCGTCACTGGACAGGGCAGCCCCTGAACTTCACAAGGAGGGAGAGGAAGCACAGGAAGGAGCCGAGAGACCATGAACCCTGGAGGGGCAGCAGGAAGGACCCGGTGTGGAGGAAAGGACAGCCGGTCATTTGGAGGAGATACTGCCCCCCCTCGAGGCCTGGCAGGAACCTGAGGCCTGAGACCTGGCCTCTGGGCCCAAAAGCCGCACTGCCACCGCGTGAAGGGGCCCAGCCGCAAAGATGCAGACCCATCTCGCACACGCGGGCTCCTGTCACACTCTGCACTTTAAAGACACCACCTCGCTGCACAGCCTCCAGCCGGCGATGGAGGTTATTCTCCTCATTTTCTAGTGGGAGACCGAGGCCAGAGGCATGGTCACCTGCCCACTGCCACCCAGAACTCCAGGGACAGAGCCGACACACAGCGGGCTATGCAGTCTGTGGTGCTCAGGGGCGACCATTTTGGTCCCCAGACACCTCTGCATGGACGCCTCTAACACTCCCTCCCCACACTGCAGTGTTTGGCTCAGAACAACTACATCCTCCTCTGGGGACAAAGGACCCAGACCACAGGAATAAGAGAAGATAGAGCACAGTGAGTTTCCTCCTGGGGGTGCTCCTGGGGCCCACCTCACCTTAACATTCAGGTCTCCGCTGCCCAACCGCTGCTTGGCCTTCTAGTGGCTCTGGTGACAGAGAGGCAGCCAGACCCAGCCCCTAACCAACCCCAAGAGCGAGGGAAGGAGAGGGCGGCTGGGCGGCAGTGTCTCCGGGAGACCCACACTCACGGCCCCCTGAGGGAGGGAGCCTTCGTGCATTGGGGGTACGGCTAAAGGGGCTAGATAGGGGCTACAGGTGGCACAAGTGACAGGAACTAGCCAGCTCAGTGACCACACCAAACCCTTCCCGAAGATAGGCAGGCAGACCACCCCATTCCTGGGCCAATGGTGCCCTCCTGTGGCCAGGTGCCTTCATGGCAGCTGCAGGGCCTGCAGGCCCTTGAGGATCACAGATCGCACTCCTGTCACCTTCCACCGTGTCAATGTTTATCCAAACGTCACCTCGTACACCTTAAATATAGAATTAAAATTTTTAAATGTTTTTAAAATGTATGTATTTTTTTAAAACTTTTAATCCCATGGTTCCTAGGTCAAGGTTGGCCCCGAGTTCCTCTTGCCCAATGTCAGGGTCCATTTCACAGATGGGAAAACAGGCTTGGAGAGCATCACCCAGGTAGAAGGTAGGGCAGGTGGGAGCGTAGCAACTCTGGGGTCCAAACACAGGCCTGGCTTCAAACCCCTGTTTGGCTACAGCGTGACTCAGAGGAGCCTCTTCCTGCCTCTAAGCTCCAGTTGGCCCCGTAGGATGTGGACAATCACTGATCACCACCCTCACCTGGTGTGTGCAACTTAACAATGTTACCATGTGGGAAAGCACATCTGTCACCGCAGGCCCCACCACCGTGCACAGGCCGAGAGCCCAGCCTGAAATGACCGCCCTGGCCCATGTTTACACCGGGCTCCCCCAGGGCACAGGCTGGGCCTCTCATCGCCTGCCCCCACATCCCTGCTCCGCTTTATTCGTGCTACTTGGAACTTCCCTACCCGAAATGCTGCCACACTTCCTTTGACTTCTTTTGCTCTGTCATCAGGCTCCCCCTTAGCAGGTAGGGCCATGGGGGCAGCAACAGACACAGCCTCCTTACTGCTGTGTCCCCAGAGCCTGGGCCAGCACCACACTCAGCAGGTGCTCAGGAAATCACTGCTCAGTGATCCACGGATGCAACTGCTAGCCCCAGGTCTCACTGTCCATGTCCAAGCATTGTGACTGGATCGTGACTTTGACCTCACCAAGGTCCTCCTTGTTAACATGGTGCCAATGCCCTTGTTGATGCATCCTTGGGTGTCGGCACCTGAGTTCAGCTCCAGCAGTGCTGCGCCTGTCAGCACCTGGCTCAGGAGTCTCAGTATCAGCCCATGGTCACTAGCTGGGACACCAGGTATGCTACAGACTGCAAAGGCCCCTATCTTAGCATCTTGGCTGCAAGTGTGTCCAGATTCCTTCTCTGGCCTCAAATAGACCAGAAGCCTCTGGAGAAAAGGAACAGCACCTCACTGAGCATGTTCACCCCCTCAGCACCCAGCCCGTACCTCCCACCCAGCAGTTCCTCAGGAAGCATTTGGAGGATGAAAGAACAACCTGGGGCTCCTTCTGTGACCTCCATGGTAACGTCAGAGACCCCTGAAGCACTGTGGCATAAGCGACACCCAAGTGGAGGGTCCATCCCAGTGCCCTGGTCCTGGCCCCGCCCATGGTCTGGCCTTGTCTGCCTCTCAGGACCTCCAGCCCTGTGAGTCAACACTGCACAAAGGACCTCGGCTCTCTGTGCCTCAGTCTCTATCCCAACAATGGGACAGTGGCGGCGTCCTCATACAGTTCTGTCTCCAGAGCACGGTCTCTGTGAGATCACAGCGATAAGAAGTGAAACGAAGCTGGACAACAGCCAGGCCATACAGCACCAGCAATGGTGGACTAAGTTTGAACTTTATGCAGGAGGAAGTGGGGAGCCAGAGAAGGTTCTTGAGCAGAGATGAGACCTAAACAGATGGGCACTGTGGTACCATCACTCTGGTGTCTGTGTACAGAAAAGTCTGACACCCCCACCTAGGGAGAAAGGAATAGAATCTCATTCATCATAGCAAGTCTGAACCCTAGAGAGGCCATGTTCTGGGAAAAGCCCTGACTTTACAGCCAGCCATTCCAGGGTTCAAATCCCAGCCCTGCCATGAATGGGTCATGTGACGCTTTAAATTGGGCAGCTAGGGTTTCTCTCTGCAACAAGTTTATAAGAAGTTGGAATTGGAAATTATGCATCTACAACCCAGCACATAGGGATGATCAAAGAAAAAGAAAAAGGGAAAGGAACAGTAACTCAATAGTTGAGGCGGTGGCCCATGCTCAGGTCACAGGGAGCCCCTGGCAGGGCCATCTTTTCGCATGTTCACTGAACGAGCATCTAGAACAGACGAGCTATTGGGATTCCCCACCCACTCCCTTTTTTTCCAAAGAGTATTGGTCCAGGAGACACCATGTAATTAAAGGAGGGAAAAAGCAAAACAATCCCCTCAAAGGACCACACCATCCTCCCTCCCCTGAAGTCCATTAACAAACTGCAGTAGTAAAGACCAACCTCTTATCAAAACGCGGTAACCAATCCACTGTGGGGCCGGGAGATCCCACTGCAGCCAAAGCCTGAGGAAAGAAAGGTTAGGGAGAGAAACATCCTGATTAGTTTAATCCTTTTTATCTATACAAAATTCAAAACAACAGAATTATAGGTTACAAAGTAACTTGCCATCTGCCCACGGACCGTGGCTGCCCAGGGGAGATTACGGGTTCTCCTGTTTTTTGGGGTTTTTTTTTTTTTGGTACGGGGGATTGAACTCAGGGGCACTCGACCGCTGAGCCACATCCACAGCCCTATTTTGTGTTTTATGTAGAGACAGGGTCTCACTGAGTTGCTTAGCACCTCACCATTGCTGAGGCTGGCTTTGAACTCGCGATTCTCCTGTCTCAGCCTCCCTAAGTGCTGGGATTACAGGCTTGAGCCACCGCGCCCAGCAGATTCTCCTTATTTCTGAGGTTTATTTAGATCCTCGGAAGCTGGAGCAGAATGACACAGACGTTACCTGGAGAGATGGATTCCTGAGGACTGGGAGCCGGTGTGGGAAGAATCAGGATGAATAAGAGCAGGAGTTTGGGACTGAAAGACCCCCGAGAAGCCAGCCCTGCCCTCCTCTGAGCCTGGGGACAATTCTCAAAGGAGCCAGCTCCACCACCACTAGGGGAAGAGCAGGAAGTGCAGGGTCCTCAGCCCCACCCAGCAAAGACACCTGTTGCTTCCAGGTCCAGCCATCTCAGCCCTGGGGTCTCGTGCGGCTGGTCCCCCCACACACAAACTCACACGAGGCATGAGCAGACGCCCAGGCCTGGCAGTCACAGCCCTGCATCCTCTGGCCACAGCGATAGTTCAAGGACAGACACAGGCTCAATTCAAGACCGTGAGGCTGAGTCCTATGAACCTGGAGCTCTAGGAGCTCAAACACGACCTCTGGGGCATCTTGGGAGAGGCCTGCATGGGCGTGAGGCCTCTGTGGGGGGGACCGAGCCAGAACAAAAGACCGAAGTCTGATGACATTGCTGAGCCCAGGACCCTCCGACCCAGGTTGCTTGGTTTCTTTCTTGTGCTTAAGCTGATTGCTGTAGTTTCTGCCGCCATAATCCAGGGCCCAAAGTCCCACTGTGGGAGGCAGTACATGTGAGGGTGGTGGACATGGCCGCTCCACCGCCCCTGCATCTCACCCGTGAATTCCTCTAGAAGATGGAAGGAACAGCCCCTCTGACGACGTCCTCAGCACACGCCTCTGCCCACCTGTTGTTCTTAGGAAGAATCCTGGGCTCAGTCCAGAGGCCCCAGATTCCCAACCCACCTCAGCCCAGCCTGGACAGGCCTCAAGCCAAGCTTGACCAGCACGGAGGCCGGCCAGGGAAGGTGCTAAGCCGTGGCCTCTTCAGCCCTCCCGTGTGGGCACCCCCTGCACTTGCACTGGGCTCTGCTCAGCTTGCCCGGCGGCCTATCTGCACCCCAACCTGCTTGGTGGGGTCTCCCCTTCCTACCCGGCAGCCCCTTCCTCCACGGTCCAGCCCTGCCCTTCTCCCGTGGGCACTGGCCCCACCTCCTGGCTAGACTGTCCTCCAGGGCCAGGTCTGCCCTTCACCCTCAGGCCTCCTGACTACCTGGCAGGAGGACAGGGCAAAGGAAGGCCCCCTAGGTCTGCTGAGCACCCACTGGGTGTCACTGTCGCAGGCAGCCAAGCCCATCCCCACATGCTGTTAAGAAGGGCTGAGTGCTGGGTAAACCCTGGAACCTGATCCTGCCCATGCTGGGACAAGTCCCATCACACTTAAAAAGAGGGACACTGATGTACCTCCTGAGGCCACCAGGAGACCTATGAGCCACCGCTCATGAGCAGCTTCCCAGCTTTCCTCGCTGTGCCCCCAACAGGTTCTGACAGCCTGTAGGTGACCCAGCCTGCAAGGGCAGCTTGAAGTCACGACAGCTCCCTAGAGGTGTGAGGCTGGTCCCTGCCCAGTCCAGCTGTGGCCTCCTACATTTGGCCTTATATCCACCTGGCCTCTGGGAAAACCCCTCCAGGCCTATCTGTTTGTGCCAGGAGGATCAATGACATCACCTCCTCACTTGAAACCCTCAAGGGCCCCGTACCATCCCTCCAATCAAGCCCAGAGTTCTTAAAAATGCTGAAGACCAGCACATTGGCCCCGACGCAATCCAGACTTGGGCCCCCTCCGGCTCCTGGCTGCTCCCAGCCATGTGGAGCTGCATCCGGGCCTTCAGAAGGCTGCACACATTCCTGCCTCAGGACCCTCGCACCTGCTGCTCCTTCCACTCAGCACACTCTTTCTGCTCCCTCTTCCCCTCCAGATCTCTCAGTCCACCTCTCCCAGAACCTGCCTGAGGCTTCATCAGACTCTCCGCCACAGGCCCCTGCTCCTACCGACTCTCCATCCCGCCATCTGTGCAAGATTCTCCAAACAACTTCCTGTCTGAGACGTGCCTTCTCCCTGGGACTGTAAGCATCATAAACCAGACCTTGGGGCATTTCCTAATTTACCCCCGGCGCCTGGTGTATGCTCAGCCTTTGGCAATGCTTCATAAATATCGAATGAACACGTGCGCGACGGACCCCACAGATGAGGGACCCCCAGAGCTACACAGCCCTGCCACCACAGCTCTGCCCTTCCTCCCTTCTTCCCTCCCAGCCCCATCTTCCCACACACACCTCGTGGTCCAGATGTCCCCCCGAGGGCTCTACTCAGCCTCTGGGGTGCCTCCTGCCTTCTTCCTGCAAATCACCTGTGCCGTGGCCTCCGGGGAGCCGGCAGGACTGGCCACACTCAGAACTGGCCACCCCCCAGCTTCCTGGAAGCCCTCAGCACTGCCTCCTTTGTGAGGAGGAGGTGTTGCCCAGCTCACTACCAGGGACACTGGGGTCAGAGGGTGAAAGGTTCTGTCCAAGTCATGAGTCCCGTGGAGGATTCACACCCAGGTCTGTGTAGGCCCTAGGCCACCACCTCCCGGGGGATGTTTCCTGGAAACTCAGAGCCGAGCAGCAGCGCTCCACCAGAGCCAGAGGGTGCTCCTGGCACTTCTCTACTTTGGAATCCTTGAGAAGACACCATACACCCTCTGGAGCAGGTTCTCCCCGTTTCTCCATCATCTCCCCCTCTTACAAGGGGGAGCAGAGGCCCAGAGAGGAGCAGGAGAGAAGCGAGGCTGGAGAGTCCCTGCGAAAGGACCCTCTCCTCTCCCTCATGCCCAGGACAGCGCCTGGCGTAGGTGGGCTACCATCGTCCCTCAATGGAGACAGCTGTGTCCTGAGGCTGGCGTGCTGGTAACCCCCGCCTGAGCCCCAGCACAGGCCAATGCTGCTCAGAGACCAGGCTGCCCTCGTCTTCACCTCCAGGAGCAGCTGGGCTCCCAAGCTCCATGCTCAGGACGTAGACTTGTGGAGAGCCATGGTGCTTGCTGGGCAGCCCCCAGTTGAGCGGTGACCCTGCCAAGTCACCAGGTTGCAGCGTGGTTCAGGGATGGAACTCAGGACTGACTGACCATCTCCCAGAACTGAAGGATGAGATCCTGGACACCAAGGCCACCACATGGCTGCAAGGACATGGAGGTGACAGAGGACAGCCCAGTCAGGCCCTTGTGTGGCATGCATTGGAAACTGACCCAGCCAAATTCAACCCTTCTGCGAAGGCTTCCTGGGTGCTGCAGTTTGGATATTGGTTGGTGTCCCAAAAGCCCATGTTTTAAGAGCTGGGTCCCCCAGGTGGCACAATTGGGAGATGGAGGAAGCTTCAGGAGGCAGGACCCAGAGGGAGATCCTTGGGCCATTGGGTTGTGGCCTCCAAAAGGAGATTGTAGGACCTGGTGTCTGTCTGTCTGTCTGTCCGTCTCTCCCCAATTCAGTTTGAAACATGACCCTTTTCTTCAACACATGCCCCCATCAAAATGGGCTGCCCTCAGCAGAACCCAAACCAATTGGGCTGCCCCATCTTGGACCTGAACCTTCAAAACTATGATCTAAATAAACCCTTTTTCTTTATAAAGTGGGTTGCCTCAGGTATTTTGTTGTAGTGATACAAAGTTGACCAATGAATGTCAAAGTCAGGGATCATCATCAGATCCAATGACGGAGACCAGTGAATGACCCTGTGTGGTGGATCAAAGATGGCTGAAAACTCTTTGTCATTCTCCTCCCATGGAGAAGTGGAGTTCATCTCCCCAGTCCTTGAATGTGGGCCACATTTTGCTGTGACCAATGAAATGAAAGCCCTGAACCACCACAGGTAAGAAGATCTCTGCTGGATGGCCCACATACAGAAGGTAAGGTCCTTAAATTACATGGAAAAAGAGAAAAAGATCCAGACTTCCAGCCTTCTCTACCAAGGCACCAGGCAGGTAAGTCAGCTGGGGTAGATACTTCAGCCTGGCCAAAACCCAGATAATTGCAGTCTCAGCCAACTGCACTGGGAGCAGAAGAACCACCCAAATGAATCCAGTCAACCCACTGATAACAACTGGTGGTTGCTCTGAGCCACTACATTTTGGGACTGTATGTTACACAGCAATAACTAGCTGAAACACTCCTGAACTGGAATGCCATTGACAGCCCAGAAAATGCTATTTTTCACTTAGAGGATGGGGGCCTCCAACTTTCCTGCCTTTTAGGGCATCTGGAAGAAGATGGAGACCTCCCCAGCTCCCACACCAGGTAACTAGGGTTCCCACATTCATATTCCAGAAAAGGAAAGCTGATTGGCTCAACTTGGGTCAGGTGTCTACTCACTGACCAATCAGCTGAGGCCAGGATACACAGTCACACAGCATCAACATGGCTGCTACCCCCAGCCCTATGGATGGGGAGGGGAGAGAAGAAGATGATCTCAGAAAAAAAGAAGCATGGGCTGAGCCCACAGGGGTAGCTGTGACAGGAACCTCCTGATCCTGAGACATCAGGAAAACCCTTGCCCAGGGCCTGGCACAGAGAAGGAGCTGTGAGTGAAGTGTGTGGTGGAGCCACAGCCAGGTCCCTTGTGGTCGTGCCGCTGTATTGACGTGGCTTTTGAGTTTTGTTAGCATTGTTATTCTGCCTCATCGAACTGCCTCTGAGGAGGGTCTTTGGGGACAGGCTGAGCTTCTTGTAAGGCTCTTTCACATGCTCTTGAGTGTGAATGCCACAGTGACACTAAAACCACTCCCTTGAACAAGAGTGGCTTTGGGAGGTCCTGGAAGTTCCTCCTCTAAGAGGCGAGGCTGGAGGTTCCCGGGCCAGGAAGAGGAGGCTAGGAGCTCAGGTGTGGCTGGCAGCCCTGGGCAGACTGGGAGAGAGGAACCTGGAGGTCAGGAGTCCTTCCCTGTGCATCCCTGCAGTGGGCTGCTGTCTGTGCTGGGGGTGGGGTGAGGCTCCCATGCACCAGGAAACAGAGGACTCCATCAGGGGTGTGGGGACAGGGTGGGGGCACCCAGGCCTTCCTCATCTCACTCACAGGGATGCCCCCCACAGGCTCCCAGATACCAGAGAAGGCACTCCCACTCTCTTCTCCAGCCCAGCAAGGGTGCCTGGAGCATCCCGTGGGTCCTCCCTTAAGGACAGGGACTGTCTTAGACACCTGCCTGGAATGGGGACGCTTTGTAGGCATTGATGTCTGAATGAGCAGCAAGTGAACAAATTGGTCCTATCAGGCGCCCTTTTCCTCTTGACCTCCCGCACCCCGACCCAGGCCTGTCTCTCCAGCTGACATCTGCTGAGCGCCATCCACATGCTCGGCCCTCCCGTCTGTGAAAGGGGGTGGCTCCAGCCTGTCCTGGGTGGGGCAACAGGATGGATGAAACAAGACCACAGAAGTGAATTTGTAACTGCAAAATGCAGGACAAACACAAGCTGGTTTCGGCACGACTGCTGTCGTCATTGTTACCTGCCCCCTTTTGCTGTCCCTACAACCACCCCATCACCCACCACCCCCATCAATCCTTCCTCCTGGTCCCCCAATAACCACACCACCTCTAGCCCCATTCAGTGCTTAAGTCAAATCACATTTAATTGTTCTTCATCGGGGAATTGAGAAATCAGAAAAGAGATTCACAGCACTCCGAGTCAAGAAAGGGTTAACTAAAAAAAATATAGGAATATATTAAGCTTTTGATTGGAAAAAAATGCACACACGTCTCTCTGGCACTCATTCCTGAGGGCTCACTCGTGCACACGCTCCGGCTCCCAGACACCCGCCCTCACTAGGGCACACACATGCAACCAAACATTGTCACACGCTCCTGACGAGCATACGCTGTGGACGTGCCCCTCCAGCTCCCAGCCAGCAGGATGGCAGGGCTGGGGAGACCTGGAGCTGTCCCAGCGCCACGCCCCTCCCAGCCCCCTCACTAAAATGGCGAAGCTAGACTACACTGGGCTGCGGGGACACAGCAGGACTCTCTGAGCCAAGCCTGGGGTGGGGAGATGGAGAGGCCGGGTTGGGGACCGGCGACCTCAGACGACTCTGTTCTCCAGGACGGCCAGCCGTTTACTGACAGCTTCCAGTAGACTCTGAGTTAAGGAGGGGAGCAGCGTGGCCAGAACAGGGGAGTGACGGCTGTGGCCCCATTTCCTGTTTCCTCCAGGGAGGCCTCTCTTCTGGAGCTTTCTTTCACCCCCTACATCACATATTCTCCGTCTGTCAAAATGTATCCACTGGTTGTGCTGATGATGGTGCTTTCCAAAAGTACAGCCTGTCACTGTGAGCCTGGGCTGTGCTACCTGCGCTCAGCCCTGCACGGGGCCCACCTCGTCCTGGCTGAGCCGAGGCGTTGCTGGGGACCCAACCCCACCTCTGAGTGGGGGGCTGGCCTTCATCATGTCACTGTGAGCCTGCAAAGTGGAGAGTCCACAGGGACTATGCTTTCCTGGATTTGTCCTGGACTCTGTGTGTGTCCTGTCCCTAGAACTTGGCCTCTGCCTCAGTTTACCCCCTAGGAACCTCTGAGAGGCCAAGGCTGGTGCTTGCCTATCTAACCAAATCCTCTGCAGGCAGCTGGCAAAGAGGAGCCTGCCCCAACCAACCCCACAGGGGCCATGCTCCCTCCCAATGCGCCACAGTGCCCTGCCCCTTCTGCTGCTCTTGCCCACCCACCCCCAGCAGCCTCTGGGAAAGGATATGCTTCCTGGTCAGGGCATGTAACAGCCCCTCCACTCTGGCCTGGAATTTCACAATGGACTCACAAGCACATGGGTCTTCCTCTGCAGGTGACAAGAAACAGGAAGGAAAGGAAGCTGCGGAGTAGTTGCCTGGGCTGGAGGACAGTCACTGCTCAAGGCCTGCACTGGGGAGCCCTGGGGGACTCAGGGGCCTGGGAGGTCTGAGGGACAGGAAGAGAAGGATGGCAGAACCGCATCCGTCCTGGGAGCAGGGTGGGGGGTGGCGATCCCTGGACATCTTTCCAGTCCCTCAGAGCCCTGCCAAGGAGCTGCGGTTACAGCACCTGTGCTAAGCACCTGCTGTGTTCAAGACACTGTTCCCGCTTCTGTGCATCTCAGTGACTCCTCACCCCAACACTCTGGGCTTCGAAGCATTAATCCCATTCTACTTATGAAGAATCCAAGAGCAAAAAAACTGGCCCGTGGCCATCAGTGTCAGAGCCGGGATGCACAGGTGCCCTTGGTTCTGGAGCCCAAACTCTTTACCCAGAGGTGCCAGGTGGCAGGGGAGCCAGGGAAGATCAGGGGAAGAGCTGGGCTCCATCCTGGCTCCCAGGTTATTAACAGATGTCCCACCCACTGGCCTTGGCTTTCCTTTCTATGAAATGGAGAAAATATTTTAACCCAATGTGAATGCAAGATGACTTGGAGAACAGCACCGTTCATGTAATGAGTGTTCTGCACACACAGCTGCTGGTGGTTAAGAGTTGACCTGGTCAGCCCACTTCCTGGTGCTGGCAACCGTGGGCGCCCCCCGGCCCTCACCCCCTGCCTCTCCCCACCCACACTCAGTTCCAGGATGGCTGCATTCCCCATAGAGCCCCTGCCTCTCCCATCGATGCCCCGTCTCCCCCCCCACACACTCACCCACACAGATCTTCTTCTGCAACTTCTTGCCGATCTGGTTGATGGTCTTGAAGTCAGCCGTGTAAAAGTAATGCTCTGCCACAGGCTCCGAGGCGATTTCTCTCAGCTCGTCCTCCACAGCATTACCTACTCCCACGGCAAACATCTTAAAGCCTGCCAGAGGAACAAGAGGAGAAAGGCTGGCTGTGCGGACAAGCAGTCCAAGGGCTGAGCCTCCTGGGAAAGCCTGGGCAGCCAGCACCGGACACCTCCTAGTGGCAGTTTCTGGAATTGCAGGCACAGTGGGAGAAGAGCAGCAGGAAAGCAACCTACGCTGGAATTTTGTACTGGGGGCTTCACTTAATCCTTGTAACCAATCACCAGCAGTTATTATTTCCCTCATTCAAAAGGTCAGTCTTGTCCCAAAAGGGATTTGCCATCCAAAAGTTGGTGTGTTCTTGGGAATAAATATTCAGTTGGAAAAGTTCCAAGTCTCACTTACAAAAGAACCATCAAGACAAACCACTTGCTTCCTAGGGCCTCAGTTTTGCCATCAGTATTAAGAGAGGGTTGGACTAACAAATCCCTCCTCGCCCAAATGTAACTGTGTTCAGAACACTAATCAGAAGACAAGATAATCTACACTTGAGCTGTACCCATGTGCAACCCTGGCCATCAGTGGTGTCCAGGCCTAGGCAGGCAGCACCTACCAAGGTCCTTGGCCTTCTTAGCAGCATCATTAATGTAGTCCTGGCTCCGGCCATCAGTGAAGACAATGCCCACCTTCTGGGCACCAGGCCTTGCCCCACTGGACACAGTGAAGGAGTTGTCAATGAGATACTTGAGGGCAGCGCCAGTCATGGTGCCCTTCTCCATGTAGGACATGTTCCGCACGGCCGCCTTGATGTCCTTCTTGGTGTGGAAGCGGCCCAGCGGGAACTCCTGGCGCACAGAGCTCGAGTACTGCACCAGCCCCACCTGGGCCAGCCTGTCGGACACATCCAGGGTGTCTACAATCTGGTTGATAAACTTCTTCACCAGCTCGAAGTTCTCTGGCCGCACACTCTTGGAGCCATCGATGAGGAAGACCAGGTCAGTGGCCGAGCTGCCACCACCTCCACTGCAGACTGGGGAGGGTACAAAGGATGGAAGCGTGAGGACATAGCCACCATCCCAGCCACTGGCTGGGCACCCACTGCACACCAGCTCTGGGCTGGGGATCAACCTCTTTATCCTCAGAACTCCCTCCATCAAGCCTGGGTTTCCAGCCCCTTTGTACACAAACAACGGCTGGTAGGGCACACGGGTCAGCAGGGGTGGAACCAAGGTTTGAGCTCAAGACTATGTGAGTCCTTCCACCACACCAAACTCGCTGTGATAAAGAATGGGACTGGAGTCAGGGGATGACTCTCTGCAGACACCAAACTCCAGAAGGCACCTGTCTGCTTTGAAGGCTGGTCCAGAGGCAGTGTGGGGAGGCCTGGATGGGATCCCTGGGGAGAAGCCAAGGTCCCTCCCCTCCTGCCCTTCCCAGGGCTCGCCTTTGCCCAGCCTACTGACCATTGCAGGTCTTGCCGTCGCTGTTCAGGGTGAAACCCTCGTGGCAACCGCAGGTGTAGGAGCCTGGTGAGCTGATGCACACCTGCTCACAGTCATGGTCCCCCGTGGCACACAGGTCTGACACCACTGAGGGGACAAGGAGAGACTCAGATCTCACAATCACAAGGCCTTGGACGTCTCGGCAGAAGGCTCTTTCCTGATCAGGAAATAGGGCCACTCACACACAGGGAAACTGACACCTCCAATTGGGGTGTGTGAGGGTCCAGGCTTCAGACCCTCAGACCCAGGCTGGCATCACCGCACCAGAGCCAAGATCCATGAAGAGGGTGATAATGTTGATGATCAAAATAAAAGTCCCTCTACAAGGGGAAAGGCCACAGGAGCAGGGCCTTCAATCTGTTCTGTTCACTGCTGCGTCTAGCAGACGCACACAGTAAAGAACACCGCGCATAAAACTCAATAAAAAATTGTTAAAAGCTTCACACCTTGCATTCTCTCACTGAACCCGCACACCAAAGGACACGCTTTTCTTAGACCCATTTCACAAGTGGGAACAGCCTTGGCTCTGCCCTGCCCCACTCCAGACCCCACCCCTTTTGGCTGGTCGCATCCATAAGAAACCCTCCCACACACAGACCCTCCTACCCTCTGTGAAGCACTCTGGACCTTCCCAGGTACCTCAAACCCTCCCCTGTCATAGAAAATTTTGTCACCCAAAACCCGTGATGTAGAAACACTTGCTGGGTTCAGGCCCTTCCTTGGGCCCTGTGGGGACTCACTGTGTGAAAGGGCTCTTGACATCCTCCTCTTTCTGCACTCCTTGAACCCAGGGCCGGGACCCGCCCAGATCCAAGCACTCCCTAGCAATGGCCCCACTTCTGGTGCTCGCCCTGCCAGAGTCTGGTCTAGGTTCTACGCGCAACTCACATAGGCCCCGCCCCCCGACCTGGCCCCGCCCCCGATCTTAGCCTCTCAGCCCCGCCCCTGCTAGGACCCGCCCCTGCTCTCCCCTTGCCCCACGCCCGTCCGCCCTGCGCACTGCAGAAAGCCTCCTGGAACTTCCTGGACAGCTTCTCGATGACACTGTAACTCTCCACGTAGTCTACGTGCTCGTCCTGCGGCTCACTGGCCATCTGCCGCAGTGTGGCCTTGTCCACGCGGCCCACGCCAATGGCGAACAGCTCGATGCCGCTGGCCCGGGCCCGCGCAGACACGTCGCGCACGCTGTCCTGGGGCCGCCCGTCAGTCACCACGATGACCACCTGTGACACGTGGAGGCATGTGAGGACCAGCCCTCCCTCCTCTTGCTTGGCTCTCCAGGAAGCCGTGGGACTTAATAGAAGAGGAGTCGGAGGCCAGAGAAGCAGAGCGACTGGCCCAGAGTCACACAGCTGCTCTGTGCAGGTGGATCTTTCTCCCGCCTGGGTTTGGTGTCGGTAAAGAGAACCTGGCTAGCCAGCGGGGAAGAGCGCATCGTGTCTCCTCCCTCAGGCAGGCCCCTCTATAGTCACCGCGCAGGGCCACGTCTCTCCCATCAAAGTGGGGCACTGCAAACTGTGTCCCCTTCAGACAGGGAATTGTGGAGGCTCCAGGTTGCTGAGAGCTATACCCGAGTCAGCGCGACCCGAGTTGTGCCCCTGGTGCCCTCCGTGAGGGACTTGTGACTAAGGTCTCAGTGTGGACGGAATCTCCCAGGCTGTAAGGCCCAGTGACTCCCTTCGGGCCCAGGCTAGCGCACCCAGCACCAGCGCACCAGTTCCGCGCTGTGGCCACCGGAGGGCGACCGAGGCTAACGAATGGAGCTGCTGCCTCCAGTGTGGCGGATGGACCTGTGAGACCCGGGAGCGCAAGGAACCAACCCCGGAGGAAGTTGCAACCCTTTCTTCCCCAATTCCCAGGAGAAAAAGGATCCGCGGCGCTTCCTCAAGGTTCCCATGTTCCGCACCCAGAAGAGGGAGGGATGGTGCCGAGGGGCTGGAGCTCTGCCTGGTCTGGGTTCAGCCTCCAGCTCCCTGTGCGTCTTCTCTGCTTCTAATTCGGGGGTCCCCACCCTGGCCCTGGCCTGACCTCTGACTTGGTGCCCTGCAGGAGTCCAGCAGGGTGAGGTCTTCCCTGCCCAAAGGGGTGAGGCGAGGCTGAGGAGCCAGAAGGGGCCACTGTTCATCCTAGCCGCTGTCTCTGCAAGGAAGCTTGAGAGGCTCCATCTATCTCGGGTCCCCTGCCTGCCCCAGGCCACCGGTGTGATCTGGGGAAACCAGTCAACTCGAGCTGTGCCTGCCACAGAGTGTCTCCACCAACCCCTTCACCACTTCTCTCTACTGGGACCACCTGGGGCCACCGCATCCTCAGCTGTGACTATCCACAGCCACAGCTGTGGACTATCCACTAGCCACTAGCCACAGCTACAGCTACAGCACCCCATGTTAGGGCTTGTAAGGGGCCCCACAAATAAAACTAATAGGTGGCCTGATGTGTCATTTCTCCGAGAGTGGTCACAGCTGTTGTCCGAGTGAGCACTTGGACCCCTCGGGAGCTGGGCGACTTGCTTTAGCGCCCCCTGTCTCAGCGGCCTCTGCTGTGAACCAGGGATCCCACCTCCAGCAGGACTGTGGATGTGATCTGCCCTGGAGTGGGGCGCAGGGGAGGACGTGAAAGTCCTGGGCACATGAACAGTGACTGCTCAGGCCAAGGAAGGCTGCACATGCCTGCACATGTGCAGGTGCCTGTGGGGACACCACCAGGGGAGGGAACACCTGAGCCAGCCTGCAAGGCCCAGTGCTGAGCCCTGAAATAATGACAGTGTAGGTACAAAGCCCTTGAAGTGCTCAGCACCCTCCTGGGGCCCTCACTGACGGCAACCTGGGGTGCATTCCCTTTTCTGAGCTCCTGCCCTCAAAGGATTATTAAATAAAAATTAATTAATGCGATTAGGGGCGGTGAGGTGCCAGGCATCTTCTGAGCACCTTGTGCCTATGGTCTTCAGAGCAGGGAGCGTTACCATGACTCCCATTTCACAGGTGAGGAAACTTGAGTGACATGAAGTAACCCGCTCAGGGTGGCGCAGATTGCACCACGGAGTAGGCTGGAACCAGGCAGGTGGTGGCAGAGCCCACACCTTCCCCTGTCTTTCACCTGGCCTGTCTGGCTCCACTCCGCCTGCAGGGAGCTCGGACTGGCCTGCGGGGGGTGGAGCCAAGGTCATCGGAACTGAAATGATCACCAGGATGCAAACTGCTGGGCTCCAGAAGGCTAGGGAGTGGTGGGTCCCCACCCCAGCTCTGCCGCTCGGCGGGGACCTCTGCCTAATGATCTCCCCCTGTCCCTCAGGTTCCCCCCCTCTAAAGGGTCCCCTCATGGGAATGTCATGCAGGTGAAAGTGGAAGCCCTTAGCACAGAGGAGATACCTGAGAAACCATCAGGTTCCAGCCCAGACCTGCCACCAGGAACAGCAAGAGCCCCTACTCAGGTCGAGGTGCACGCACCTTGCTGATGTCCGGGGACCTGGAGCGACCACCCTCAGAGTCGCTGAAGGCCTTGGTGATGGCAAACTGGAGGGCCAGGCCAGTCATGGTGCCGGTGGACAGTGGCTGGATACGGCGCACAGCCTGCAGCAGCGCGGCCTTGGAGCTGTGGGCCCGCAGCGGGAACTCCTGCTTGACAGTGCTGGCATAATTGACCATGCCCACCCGGGTGGCATTGGGCCCCACATCCAGCGACTCGATGACCTGGGACAGGAACACCTTCACCTTCTCAAACTCCACAGGCCTCACGCTGCGAGAGCTGTCCACAACAAACACCAGGTCCGTGGGCCGCGTCCGACAGAGGGGCCCTGAGAGGGGCAGGAGAGAGCAGGGCGAAGGTCAAGGCAGAGCACTGGGCATCCGGAGCTGCGAGAATCCAGACTCAGACCAGGCTGGGTCCTCTGCATGGACGTTCTGGCAAGTGGCTTGCAAAGGCCACAGCTCAGCCCAAAGGAAGGACGGAGGATCCATCTGGCCTTGGGCAACCCACTCCATCCCCTGCCCCTGCTTCCTCATCCAGCAGCAAGCTGACCACCCCTTCCTTACAGGAGCCTTCAAAGATGAGCCACAGTGCGGTGGGAATCCAGCCCGTGCTGGCCGTCACCTGAGTGCTCAGGACATGAGCACTTTGAAATGCACCTTTCTGGGTTTCACCCTGACTTGTTGCCAAAAGGAGAGGCAACCATTCCTCCTCGCTGGGCAGCGGGCACTGAGGGTGGGCCTCGCCTTGAGGGCCAACACAGTGCCTGGCGCCCCGGCCTCTTTCACCTGAGCATCAAAGCAAATGGGCAAAGCAGACCTGGTTCCACTCAGCCAGGTGGACCTCTGGCTCAGGTCTCCAGGGCCAGAGAAGGGAGCAGGAATTCCTGTTGGCCACCTTGGCAGCCTGACCAGGTGGGACCCGAGACAACCCCAAGGACCCACGTCCCTCCAGACTCCCAGGAGGCACCACCTTGTGCCGAAGGTGCAGTGAGGCAGCCCTGGCTTTATGTCTCGGCTCAGCCACTGTGTGGCCCTGGGCAGGTGGCAGGACCTCTCTGAGCCTCAGTTCTCAGTGGGAGAATAAGTTCACCTCACACTGCTCCTGGGCTGGGCCTGCAGTCTGGCTGGCTTTGTGCAAAGGACTTTCCCTCCCCGTCTACAGAAGGCGCAGATTCTGGCTGAGGGTGCAGGGGAATCAAGAGGGGGAAGCTCTGAGAGGCAATGCCAACCTCCAAGTCACAGTGCCCTGGCATCAGAGGTACCTGAGACCTTACAGACCGCCCTGTGTCCGGCTCCCTGCTCCCTGCTGGCTAAGGCTGCACACGGGTAAATGGAGGTCCAGAGAGGGACAGCAAGTAGACCAGACCACACAGCAGTGTTCAGCCCCCCATGGCTCTGGGGATATCCCCCGTAGTCTCAGGACGGTCCTCCCCTTCTAGCCTCAGTTTCCCCATCTTTACAGTAAGACTTGCACATTCTAGGATTCAGCGCCCAGAGCGGAAACTCACGGTGGCGTGGTCCTTTGGAGCCCCATGGCACAGGGCAGGGAGAAGGGGAAGGGGATCTGGGTCCCCCAATCCGTATTCATCAAAGAGCCTGAGCCCAGCCATGGGCCTGGCACAGCTCGAGATGTCAGCCCACTCTCTGGAGCCGGAGGTCCCTGAAGCAGTCCCTGACGGCCAGCCTGCCCTGACCTTTGTCAGAGTCCCCACCTTCATGTGCCAGCCTGCCGGCCACTCCTGGCTCTCTGCCCCCTCCCCATCCTGGATCCATCAGCCTCTGCCATCTCGGCAGCCCGCCCCCAGGCTGGTCACCAGGGCCCCTGGCCCCGTGTCCCCTGTCTCACGTGGCCCCTCACCTCTGGACTGGGGAGTGAGGCCAAGGTTTCGTGGGGGCTGGAGCAGCAGCAGCAGAACACAGAGCACAAGGCTGGTGCCTGAAGTGACCCTCATGGTGGTGGCAGCAGGGACAGCAGCCGGCACAGTGGTGGGGGCCAGCGGGTCCCCGTCTTATCAACCCCGCTGCCCGCCCAGCCTTCCGGCCAGGTGGCCCCCACCGAGGTGGGGATGGCTGCCCTGGCCCCCAAGCCCCCGGGGGCGGGGCCCAGGCTGAATGGAGGTGTGTGTGCTGGAGAGGAGGGAGGCCTGGCCCCCGGTGCCCGCCAGCCACAAGGGCTCCTTTGCCTGCAGAAGCAACCAGAGCCACAGCTGGAATTCAGGAAATCCAGGCGGGCGGGGGTGGCTCCTGAAGGGGCTGGACGGTGCTGACTTGAAGCTGCCACCCAGGGACACGAGTCCAGCAGCCTCGCCCCAGCCCCGCCCTGCTCCTGCAACCCACAGCCAAATCCTTCACCCGCCAAGTCCAAACCCAATTTCCTCCTTAAGCACTTTCCCTCCTCCAGCCTTGCTGTCCCTGCCTGTCCACCAGCTGCCCCTGGTTTCCCCTCAAAACACAGTGGGCCAGGCACTTTCTGTCCCCTAACTCTGCCTAGCATGATCTTTTGAGATCAGAATAGCAACTAGCAGGTACCTGTGCTCTTAGCGCATGTAGGCGAGGGAGCCAGAGCAGCTGTGTGACCACAGGCAACTTCCTTCACCTCTCTGTGCCTCAGATTCCTCATCTGGAAACTAGGAGAAATATTGGTGCCCAACTCCCAGGGTTGATCTGAGGGGAAGAAGAGCACAGGCGCTGTCCGTGTGCGGCTGGAGAAGGTTAGAGATCAAGCCTCATGGTGTTTGGGGTATGATCTGAGTGTCCCCAAAGGTTCATGGGGCATTCCATTTTGTCCAGCTGGGAAGTGTAGAGGTGGGGCCTTGGGAGGTGATTGAGATTAGACAAGACCATCAAGTGGAGCCCCAGGGTTGAGCCCCCCGTGGCTGTGTAGGAGACGGGAGAGGTTAGAGCAGGCCCACACGTCCGTTCTTGCCACATGATGTCTTACTTCGCCCTGGGACTCTGCCAGCAAGTCCTTTGACAGTCATGGGCCCCTCAATATCCAGAACTGTGAGTTCAGTAAACCTCTCTTCTTTATAAAGTTACTCAGCCTCAGACATTTCGTGGTAATATCAAAAAACGGGCTAATGTACAGCTTGTAAATACAGGGACATACCCCGGCATGGTCCTTTCTCTTGTTTCCAGGCCCTCTAGTTAATGAGATGGAGCAGAAAGAGCACAGGCATGGCTGCTGGGAAGACCCAGTTCAAAGTCCCTTTTCCTGCTGACTGGCTGTGTGATATAGAGCTGGCAATACCCTCTCTGAGCTCCAGCTTATTGTCATGCAGTGGCAACGGGAACTCTTGGCCTTCTGCCTCATGGGACCAGGTGAACAAGCAAGGAGAGGATGGGAGTTGGAGATGGGGTCAAAGGACTGCCCTCTTTCCAGGGCACAGAAGTGTGGCACTTAGGACCTGAGCACTCCACTCTGGAAGTTGTTCCTCAGCAAAGGGGAAGGTAGACAGTGGTTGGAAGCGACCGCCAGGCACAGCCAGCAGCTTGCACAACCCTTCACAGTAACAGTGACCATCTGTCCATGCTTCTCACACACGCTGTCACTCTGTCTTCTTTGTGCCCAAAGGTCCACACATGGGACAGTCTGTCAGCCTGTTTATCAGATGGGGAAACTGAGGCCCAGCCAAAGCCACCCAGCCAGTTTAGGGGCCGTCATGGCTGATAGCCCAGGCCTCATTTCTCTTGGTGCCCATGTCAGAGGAAAAGGATGTTGGAAGCTGTCCCCCTACCCGTCCCTGCTCCCCAGACCCCAAAGCCAGCACAGCTGCTGCTGCTTTTCCCCTTCTGCAAGTGGACATTGACATCTTCTCTTCTCCAGAAGGGCTGCAGGAGCTCCGGAGATCATGGTATGGTGTGTATCCCGTCCCCAGATCGAGCTGCAAATGTGTCAACTTTGACACAGTGTCACCCTGTCACTGAGACAGGGCGCTTTCCTGTCTCAGTCCCCACAGCATCCCTGGGACCCAGCGTGGTGCCTGGCTTGGGGAACCCTGTGGGCAAATGAAGAAGGAAATCATGATGAAGTACCCAGTTGACCTGTCGGCCATCAGGGTCACACCAGGGTCAGCCATGGTGACCCCTGGCAAGCAAGGCACAGCGCTGTCCTGGGGCCATGCCAAAGGTGGACGAGAGGAACGTGAGCCCGAGTCTCCTTGCCAGTGGCCCCTCCCAACCGGCAGGGCTGTGTCCACCGGTGCAAAGCTCTGCTGACCGGTGGCAGCTGGGTGCATGAAACCGCCCTTTCAACTCAGGCTCTGAATGGCAGTTCTGTGGGCTCCTGGAGGAACACAGGGCCCTTCTCTGTCGCTTCTCCGCTCATTAGCAGAGGTAGGCTTTCAGGAACAGGCCTGGGTTCAAGGGGAAGGCGGCTCTCGCATTCCATCGTGGGGCCGGGGAGGGGAGAGGGCCGAGCTGGAAGCTCAGCATATACATTGAGGAAAGAAAATCAATATTTGTGTTTGTAAAACTGAAACATTTTTCCCTAGGACTCAAAATCGGGAACAGTGTGTCCGGTATTGACCGAAGGTAAGGAGGGGGCCTGTGGGGCGCCTACCTCCAGCCTCTCCCGGCTCAGGCAGGCGGCCGTGGGGCTCCGTGCCCCTCTCCTGCCTCCCAGAGTCTTAACACCCTCAGTGTTATATACAAGGGAGAGCATTTGAGGAGGCCTGAGAGACCGGGGCAGTGTTTCCCAATGGGTAGCGCACAGGACTCCCCATCCAGTGCTCCCAGTGCTCCAGGCTCAGCTCTTCTACAGCACGAGCCCGGTCATCTCACACTTCTGTGACAAGCCACATCATCTCCATGGTGGCATCTCCCCTTCGTCATCACCCACCACCAGCCCTGTATCCAGGTGGACCTTTACTATTAGTGTTTGTTTAATCTTTAATTAACTCTGAACCAACTCATTTTTTTTAATTTCTTCTCCTCCTGATGAGTAATAACCATGAAATCACTGGTCGGAGGTACAGCTCATGTGTTTACGCCAACACACATTTAAGTAAATTCGAGTTAATTCAATTTAACTTTTTTGTCCACAAATCTCTAAAGTCACCTTGTGTTCTGCCAGGGGCCTGCAAGCCACACCTGGAGGGAGTCTAAGAAGTGGAAAAAGCTTTGGAATCAGACGGAGCCAGATTTGTTCCCCTGTTCTGTCACATGCCAGCTCTGGTGACTTCAGGTAAACCCCTCCCTTTTCTGCTCTTCTATTTCATGACTGTAAAGTTGGGGTCCCCGTGCTAATGTCACAGGCCATGAGAAAGCAATATCCCTACTGCCACGGCAGTGTTCACGGTCCTTATGAGGTCTTCCTGTATTAGGAGAGGGCATGCTGCAGCAACAAACAAGTCCCCATGTCACATGTCTTTTTTCTTAGGGCAAAGTCCTGCAGGCAGCAGTGGTCCCCCTGCACGGGGCTCCTCCCAAGTAGCCTACATCTGCCTCTCCCACCATTTCAAGTCCCCTGTCTCCAGCCCCATGGATGAAGAAGAGCAGTATCTCCTGACCACCTCAGACAAGGAGCACAGATCACATGACTCTCTCAGACGCCCGGGGGTAGGAGCACTGACAGCCTCTGTCACTCTCCCAGGTGAAAAGGTCACCTGTGCCATCTCTAGGTCAGAATTCACACTGATGTCCAGCACGCACCTGTAGTCCTACATACTTGGGAGGCTGAGGCCGGAGGATGGCTTGATCCCAGGAGTTCAAGACCAACCTGGGCACCCATAGCAGTCTCAAAAAAAAAAAAAAAGTACACACATTCAGACTTAGCCAAGCTCCTCAGGCTCTTCCCGCTGCTCCCAGCTGCCTTTCTCAGGCCACTGCTGGTCCCCTGGGCCTCCCCCATGTTCATCTCCCTCCACTCCCGCTTCTGTGCTCCAGGATGGGCCGCATGGCGTTTCCATCAGACCTTCCTGAGGGGAGTTTGGTGACTCATCCAGTGAGACCAGGAAGGCTTCAAAGTGTAGCTCCACACATGCACTAGCAAATCCCCAGCGTCTGTCACATGAAGGGTGACTCGTCTGACCTGAGGGAGATGCCACACCTCCAACCTCAGGCTTCCAAGGACCAGAAAGGTAATTTAGTGTTTTCAAGGCCCACCTGGCATCCTGCTCACTGGGCACGGCAGATCCGCCACCCTATGTTAAGAGTCCTTCTTGGGCCACAGCACAACCCGCAGGCCTGGGTGGCTGTGGGAGCTTCCCACCAGGAACGGCCCCATCATCACACTGGAGGACACCTGGGTTAGCCCTGGCAGCTGTAGCTGACAGCTGAGCACCCTTTCCAGCAACCCAGCATCCCCGTGTCCCAACAGCCCACCTCTGGGGTCAGTGCACCTACAGCTACAGCAGGCACTTCCTGTAATGAACACAGGAAATGAGGTGGCTGGAGGTCCCATGTCCCCATGGGTGACCCTCAACCAACAGAGATAGGAGCTGTGCATCCTCCAGCCTCCCAAGTCCCTCCAAACAACTCTGACATGTGTCCTCGGAGAGCCTCCAGGAGGGGTGGGCCTCCTCTCCCCATGGAGCGGCCTGCTCATGAGCGCACTGGGGGGCTCCTAGCGCTGCGCCTCGCTGATTCCAAGTAAACTGCCACACTCAAGTCCTTGACTCAAGACTGCTAGGACAAAGCTTGCTCCAATCCAGAGTCCAAGGTGAGGGCATGCTGGGAGC
>PVHX01024054.1:0-24659 GCA_004024805.1 Geosciurus inauris
AGGGGCTGAAAAACATACCCTTTGTACTCAGATGTGGATATGATGCATAACATTCTTTATTGCTGGAATAAAGTGGTTCTTTTCTGGAGACAATTTTGCTCCCTGGCCCAGGGGATAGGTTGCCATGACTGGGGTGTGTATACATGTGTGTGCTGCACTACTAGCATCTAGTGAGTGGAGGGCATAGTAAACATCTTCAATGCCCAGGAAAACCTCTCATGCTGAGGGTTATCAGACCCAGAAAGAAATGACAGTCAAGAACCCTGAGAAGTGTTCTTATCTCCACCCAAAAGGCCCTATTCCAATGGATGGTGATGAGAGATACCTTAAAATCTTCTAATAAATAGACATACAGTCTCTGTCCATCAAACATAGTCTCTTATTGGTTAAATTAGTTCCTTTTGGTGTAATGTTTAGTGTTCCAGAGTTTTACTGCACACCTCTCTCCCCTTCTACCTATGATGATGACAGAAGTTGATGGGAGGGATCTTGGTGTGGATCCTCACCAGCCTCTAGAGTAATGTCTACATGTACACCCCCACACCATCACCAGGTACCTTACTGGCATCCAATGATAGAGTTCAGGAGTAGTGCAATGTAGAGTTTTCTGTCAGCCTAGTCCAGTCATGATGTTATTCTCCACTCTACTGATTTAGCCCTACCTCAGCCACTGCCTGCCCTTTAGGCCTTCTGAGTCTATTATATTTTTCATCCAGTCCCTAGATTAGGCTGTCTACCTGTGGCCTCTGCCATGGGGTCACCCTGTCCCTCATGAAAGGCCTGCTGGCTCACAACATTCAGCTGCTGTTCATGTCCTCCACTGGGAGCAACTGCAAATTTCTGGATCCCTCTATAACAGGTAGGAGTTGAGGAGAAGTGGCATCTGGTTTCTTATCCTATGCTTGCTTTCATGTGCTCACTCTCTCACCTTTCAAAATGCTCCAGATTTGTTCATAAAGAGTGGACAACCATCATCACTATCTAATTTTAGAACATTGTCATCATACCAAAAAGAAACTCCATATCCATTAGCAGTCAATTCTTATCTCCCTTTTTACAACCTCTGGCAATCATCACTCTACTTTCTGTCTCCATGGATTTGCCTGTTCTAGACACTTTATATATATGGAATCACATACTGTGTGGCCTTTTATATCTTGCTTGCATTTAGCATAATGTTTTCAAGGACTATCCATGTGGTAGCAGATACCAGAATGTCATTTCTATTTACAGTTGAATAATATTTCATCATAAGAATGAATCAGTTTATGGACATTAGGTTTGTTTCTAGTAATTATAATGAATAATGCTGTGTCAAACATTCATGTAGAGCTTTTTGTATTCATAAGTTTTTAATTACCTTGGTTATATTCTTAGGAGTTGCATTGCTGGGTCATATAGGAACACTATGTTTAATTTTGAAGAACTATAATACTTTTCTAAAGTGGCTGTACCATTTCCCATTTCTATCAGCAATGTAGCTGTACCTATGCATCCTTGTCAGTGCTTGAATTGTCATTTAAAAAAAAATTATAGGCATCTAGTGAGTGTCCTTTGAATATAAAAGGAATTTGGGAAATTTAGAGGTTCTTAACTCTAAAGGCCACTATCTCCCTGAAGACTTAAAATCATCTAATTTGATGATTAAAGCCTGGGAAGGACTATTAAAAACAACAATAACAATATCTACCTCTGCTTGAAGCACTGAAACCACTGATGTTATAGCCAAAGGTATTGAAGGATGTCCTAGGATATTACGATTTAAAAATAATAAAAGATACATTGGTTGGATGTTTTCAAAAATATTTACACCACACACACACACACACAACTTGGATGTGAGAATGGAAAAGATCAACATTGGGAATAAATATGACCATATGACCTCTGCAATGTACATAAAGGGAAATATATCAAAGGTTATGTGATTGAGGGTTCATGGTGGGAGGCAATATCAACTGTATCAAGGAGAAAAAGATGACAGTGGTGAAAGCAACAAAAACATGCCTAATATTTATAATTGGCCTAGAAGAATGATGAAATTAAGGCTATTTACCAATGTCCTCTGTAAAAATAAAGTTACAAAAGAAAAGCTGATTGGCAGAATTGGTAGGAAGTAAATGCTACAAGAATAGGTGCTATGCAATCAAATGGGAAATATATGATTTTTTCTGATTATATTATGGTAATAAGTTAATTTCTCAAAATACCAAATGTTTGATGTGAATATAGTAAGTATGTATAAATTCCTATTATAGGACAGCAAAAATTAAATTATGGCAAAAGAGAGAATCAAGGAAAGCAGGATTTCTCTGACTTCTACAATGTCAGAGACTTCTAGGAGATGGTGTGAGAAGAAAAATTGTCAAGGTCTCAAGAGATGTGTCTTGAAGAGATAGTCTCAGGGTTGAATTCTATGAAAATATATCACATGGGAATCAGCCTACTTAAGAATACCAAGAGCCTGGTCTGGTGAAAGAAGAAGATTTTGACTTAGGCAAGTTTAAATTCTGTCTTTATACTCTTAGTCAAGGTTTTCATCCTTTTTGACTCTCAGAATGTTCATTTGTAAAGTAGAGATAATCACGTTTATGCCATAGACTCAATGGGTGATTAAATGATATAACATCTGTAAAGTGCCCAGCTCATGGTAGGCACTCAATATATGATAGCTTTTAGTATTATCATTGAGAATAATCACAATGCTTATAAAAAGAGACTAAGGAATGTTAGAAACTAGATTCTCTTGACATTATTGAATGTGAACTTCATAAATTTAGAACCAAATATGCTCAATACAAGGAAGAATACAAGAAGGACTTATCCACACACAAACAACTAAATAGATTTGGACTTGAGATATATTGAAGCTTCCCAGAGATGGAGGTCAAATGGATAAAGAAAATCCACTGTGGTTAGGTCAGCTGTATAGCAGGTAACTTGTGGGTCTGTGTAGGTACTAGTGATGCCATACACATTCCCCTCTCCAGCTGCTCTACAGTCACACCAGCCTCCTCACTGGTCCTCAGCATCACAAGTTTGTTCCCACCTCATGGCCTCTTCACGTGCTGTTTTATCCATCTGGAACTTTCTTTCACAGAACTTTTACATAATTTTGACCCTCAGTTACTCCAGGTCATTCCTCAAATGTTACTTTCTCAGTGGTGCTTTCCCTGGACATCCTCTGGAACTGCTGGCCAACTTTCCCCAGTTGTGTAAATTCTTTCATTGTTTTTTTTTTTCACCACCTGTCCAATGCTATTCAGTCCAATGCTGGCTTTTTGTAGGCTGGGGATTTACTAGTACTGTTCATTGTTGAATATTCAGTGCCCTAAATAGCAGCTGGCACATAGTAGGAACTTAAAACTTATTTCATGAAAGTAAGAACAATTTTATTCAATGTCAATGCAATCACATGCACAGGATCAATCGCCAGAAAAGTTAGAATAAAGTGGTTAGGGAAGAGAAAGGAGTGTGAGCTAAAGACTGAGGAGAAGCCTCCTGGAGAGCCCCATCCCTCTTGATTTTGCCTATAGACCCATTGACAAAGTCTAGAGATGAGCGAAGATACTAAATATAGTAGTTGACTATGGTTGCATGAAGTCAAACCATGAAGCCTGATCCAAGTTTGAGGTCATTTTTTCTTTGTTCTCAAAGCAGATCAGCAATCTAAATGGTCAAATAGGATAAGGATCCAGAGGTGGGCTCAGTCACCCAGGTTTCTCTTGCATCTGTCAAAGGCATGCTGAGTTTTGTAGCGTGAGCATCTTATATGAAAGAGATGTCCACCAGGCCAGAGCAGTTGGGAACACTGAGTTTGCTATCTTTCACATTGTTAGTGTTAAGGACTGAATGTTTGTGTCCTTCCCTGCCCCCACTTATATATTTAAGTCATAACCCTTAATGTGATGGTATTTGGAGATGAACTATTTGGGAGATAATTAGGTTGGATAAGATCCAGAGAGTGAGAATTTTATTATAATATTTGTGTTCTTATAAAAAGAGACACCAGAAAGTTTGTTGGTTTGCTCTCTCTCTTCACAAATACTCTCAGATGCATGGCCATTTGAGCATACAAGAAGATAGACTTCGGCAAGCCAAGAAGAGGTCTGGCATAAAAGCTTGAACATGTTAGCACTCTGATCTCTGATTCTAGCCTCCACAACTGTGAGAAATTGCTCTTATTGAAACCACCACTCTGTGATATTCTATCATGGCAGCCTGAGCTGACTTAGTATTTAGCACCCAGAGATAACTTATACTATACATAGTATTGTATTCAGCAAGTCATATTATCTGTGTCCAATGCCTATAATTTCTAAAACTTCCAACTCTTGCTTTTCTGAATTTGATGGAGTGGTTTCTACTTTTCTGCACCTATACTACAGAGTATAGGAGTCTTCCATTTCAGTCCATGTTGGCCCTTCCTTTGATCAGGCCTGGTAGAGCCAACCACAGTAGTCAACACATACAATTGATGTGTTATACCACATGGCAAGAGTAGCAGATGAAAGGCAGCCTGAATTTTTAAAATATCTGAAGAAGTTTTAAGGATTGTGAGCCAAAATTGACAAAACAAAGTATAAAGCTATAAACAAGCAAAAATGCACCTGTGTTCAAGGTACAAGAGAAGGACTCATCAGAGTCCTTGACAATTGTTTGAAGGGGAAGATGATGCTAAAAGAATAAAAAGTATTAGAAGAGAAGGAGAAGGTACATGAGAATAAAAATATTAGATCTGGGGGATCTAAGTTTGTCATTAAGAGATTATAGGACTGATCAAGGGTGTTCTGGGGCCAGGTCTCTCTTGATTACATGTCTCCCTTCAAAATGTGTAGACCTGGGTTGGGGTTGTGGCTCAGTGGTAGAGCATTTGCCTCACATGTGGGAGGCACTGGGTTCAATCCTCAGCACCATATAAAAATAAATAAAGGTATTGTGTCCATCTACAACTAAAAAACCAAAATTTTTAAAAATATGTAGACCTGCCAGGGGGACTATTGTTATGGGCCTCTGGATTGATAGTCAGAACATAATATGCCACCAGAGAAGGGAGGAATGAAACTGACCAATCTAGAATTATATAGTAATTTCCTGTTCCAGCACTTCAAAGTTAAGATGACACCAGAAAGTGACTAGAGATGAGTTATAACACACCAGTACATGTAGCAGAATTGTTTCAGATGTAATACACAGAGCCTTTCAGCTAAGATTATCTGAGAAAAAATTAAGAAACAAGTCAATGACCATAAAAAAAGCATACTGGGGTCCTATTCATTACAGTGTGCAATGAGGATCAAGAACAAAGATTTAAATATTTGAGGATAAGGCAAATATGAGTATCTGAATGAGTGATGTAATGTCTATATCAATTATAGGCATATTTATTTAATAAATGAACAAATGTCATATTAGGTTACTCTATGTAAGTGATGTGTCCAAGTTAAAAAAAAGAAGCACTTCAAGTGTCTTAAATTTTACAATGTTAAAACTTAATGAGCCAGGCACAGTAGCTCACACCTGCATTTCCAGTGACTTGAAAGGCTGAGGCAGGAAGATCACAAGGTCAAAGCCAGCCTCAGCAACTTAGTGAGACCCTGTCTCAAAATAAAATATTTTTTAAAAAGGCTAGGGATATTGCTCAGTGGTTAAGCACCCCTGGGTTTAATTCACAGTACCCACCCTAAACAAAACATATCTATTAAAAAAACTTAAAGAAAAAGTGTCCTGTATTACAAACCATTCTCTTGAGGATTCAGGGTTGTGTCTCAGCATTGATTACTGTATAGTGTCCATAAAGACCACTAAAATTTGCACAACTGCTTGCCATTATACTGAATGACTCCATATTACTGAATGATTCTAATGGGAGTTTCAGGTTTAAGAGAAGGAATGGCCACATAAGTGTAGAATGAGTTGGATTTCAATCCTAACATCATCACCTAATATAGTGCAGTGGGCAGATCAATTATTTAACTTTTTGGAACTTCAGTGTATTCATTAGTAGCATGAAGAAAATAATATCTCCCAAATCTATCTCCTAAAATCATATGAAGAGTTTAAAAAAATCAATGAGAATGGTTTGTATTTATGAAAACCTATTGTGTCACTAGTTCTAGTTAGGGTCATCAGTATTGCAAGATCTGTCAAAGTATAGTCTTGGACCATTTGTGACTGGGTGGAACTATGTAAAACTTCAGATTCTAGGCTCCTGCCCTACATCTGCTGAACTTCATTTTAGTGATGGGAACTGAGATAAGTTTTTAATTAGGCTCAGCTCATGCTGTGGAGCACAAAGGTTTGGAAGTGCCTATTGAGTCTGTGAGCTGCCACTTCTACTCAGCATTGCTATAGCTCTGCCATCTCTGCCACCTACCCCTCTGTTCTTTTATTCTTTCTTATCATCTTCCCTGACCATTTTTTCTCCTGTGGAGTTTCTGTAGTCGTCAGTAGCAAACAAGAAAGCTCTTGTCTACTATCATTGTGTTCTAAATGTGGAAGTAACAGGAGGCAAAGAGGCACTAGAACATTGTCACCTGAGATGATAATGATTTGTAGTCAGTAATTTAATAATTCATTCTGGATATCAAGCTGTGAAACATGAAGTGGGGTGGTGCCTCTCACACATATTTCCTAATTATGTTATGAAATTATGTTATAATAACTAAAGCATTTTTGGCTTGTTTGTTTAAGTTTTTTAAGGTAGTTTTCAGAATAGCAAACAGGGACAAGATCTAAGAACTTTCCTTCACTAAAATGTACTGGTTCTATATATCTATTCCCTTACTCTCTATGGGATAGAAAAAAAACAGAGCTCACTATTTCATCTGATCAAATAGTGAGCCATTTATGATCCAAAGCTAGTCAAAACTTGATGTGTTCACTGGCTTTTTAAATTCCCTTGCCAAGTTCTAAAAGCTTTACTACATTAGGGTCAGAGTATATATTTAAGCAGTGTATATATTGACTGCTTAAATGTAAAATATAATCCCACGTACTATATGTAAAGATTTAAAAATCTCATCTACTTGACAATGTAGAATCCATGCAGACAATAGTGTGGAAATAGATCTAAGCTTAGATATTGATGAACTCTTGACAAATTAGCGATGATGGACTATCTCTCTGTTGAATCAAGTTGTAATCATACATATGAGTAGTTGGACCAGTGGTTGTTATCCTAGGTTCCCAGAAAAGCCTCTAAAACCCCCAATGTCCATTATATAACTCAGGTCAATTAAATCAGGATCTGCAGTATTGAGAGTCATGCATCAATATGTCTAACATTTATTGATATGTAGTTCACACATCATACAATGTACCCATTTAAAGTATAAAATTGTGTGTTTTAGTATGTTTACAAGGTCACATAACCATCATCATTATCAAATTCTAGAACATTTTACCTCAAAAAGGAATCTTGTATCCATTAATAGTCATTCCTCATTTCTTCTCATTCCCTACCCTTCAGTATTTAATAGCTAATCTTTCTGTCTTGGTGCATTGGGTTATTTCGAATATATGAGCTAAATAGAATCATATGTCACCTTTTGTATCTGGATTCTTTCAGGCATCAGTATTTTAAAAAAATATTACTGAATGATTCCAATGAAGCTAGTGATGAGAAGGCAGGGAGATTTATATAGACTTCAAATATTGTTACTCAGGTTTCATATTTATTTATATATCTCTTTCCTTACCAGACTATGAATTCCTTGAAGACAGGAACCATGTCTTATTTTTGTTGCACTCTAAACCCTTAGCCCAGGGTATATTCCATTGTGGTAATTCAATAAGAATTTGATTAAACCTGAGTTAATAAACACATAATGCCCAATTAAAATGAATTTATTATATATTTATTGAAAATTCCATTATTTGGGATGAGATATGTATTAAATACTTACGCACTCCTGATGTAGCCGTATCCAAGCCCTACAACATGACAGGCACTGTTCAGAACTTGGGGTATGATTTGAGGAACAAAATAAAAAAGAAATGTTACATCTTCTTGGAACTCAAAATCTAGCAGGAGAGTCAGTCACATCAAGAGCAAGTAAAGCAGCCACACAAGATCATTTCACATGGTAATAAGTATTCTGAGACAGCAAAACTGAGTGAGGAAAGGAACATGCAGGGATGCTACAGACATCTGGGCTGGAGGACCCAGACCCTCAGACTGATTTCATATGCAGCTCTAAATCAAACTGGTAGACACAATGTGCAAAATACAGAGAAAATTATTAATCAGCAATTTAAAATAATGAAGATAATTTTAAGAAACACTGTGTTCAACAATAACAGCATAATGTGGGGAAAGAACACTGGCTTGGAAATCCAAACCAGTTCTATTCCTAAGTGAATCAATGTCAATAGTGGTAGAGAACTGACATATGATGTCTTCTCTTAAGTCTAAATGACCATGATGGGATCAATATATGTGAAAAAACTGCATTTCTACAGAATCCAGGGGAAGAATCCTTTCAAATGACAAAGATTTTATAGGACTCTTGCACTAGTATTCCAGATTCCTACCTTTTCACTATGATACTATGGTTGAATTATTCCTCTTCTTATTTTATTAAGAATTTAATACTATTAATCATCCTTTCTTTTATTTTCAAATTTCCCTGGTTTGCTGGCTCTTTCCCATCAACATATAGAGGAGATCCAGTCTCTTCTATTCTGCAAACTACCGGGACCCCAGACAACTTTTCCACATCATTGGAATTTTCAGTATGAGAATAAAGAGATAAAATTAAGATAAATGAAATCAAGTAAAAAAAACCTTACAGTTGTGAATTTGAATGTGAGAATACAATGTTCCCATTCTCTGAACTCAAGAACGGAAAAGACTGCATGTTCCTTTGTCATAGTTCAAGCACTGAACAGGAACTGCCAGTAATAGTTTTAAACTACTGATCCTAATGAGAATGGTGAATGTCCAAATTGAGAGCAGGTTAAATTAGCATTATCCTAGAGTGGCACAGTGGCAAAGACCTTAGTCCAAAGTACTTGAGAGCCTCAGGTAGGAGGATTGCAAGTTTGAGGCCAGCCTCAGCATCTTATTGAGATCATGCTTCGAAATTAAAATTAATTAATTAATTAATTAAAACTGCTAGGGGTTTATGTATCTCAGTGGTAGAGTGTCCCTGTGTTCAATCCCAAGTACCTAAAATATAATCAGCACTGTCCTTGGATTCTTCTGTAATTTCTGATAAGTCAGTGGTGCTGAAAGTGAAAGCCTTCTTAAGTAAGTCTCCAAGTTCCCCTGTGCAAACAAGGTCTTGATATAATGCTGAATTTTCACATAGAATGTGGAAGCAAACAAGTAATTAATTATCACAAAGCTCTTTGTACTCAATGAAGTTGAGAAAACAATCACAGAAGTATGTCAATGAATTTGGTGTATTGGACGGCATCCCATATTTCCAAGACTGCCTGTACTGCATTTGTGTTTTCTATTCTTCTACTATACTCAGATCTGGCCGTTGGTTTTTTATTAATGTTTTTCTTATGCAGTTCTTGGTATTTATAGTAATTTTTGTTTAATTGGCCTTGATTGAATGTCATTTTTTTCTGCCTTGGGTGCCATTTTGGGAAGGGAAGAGATATACTGAAAGAAAGGAACCATACTTCAAATAAGTAGGGGTTGGGCAAAGGGAGTACAAAAGACAGAAAGAGAAACTGATTAAATAGCGAACAGAGAAAACATCAGAATTGTGCTTCTTGATCAAAATATACAGTATTGGAGTTCAAAGCAGATAAAAAGGTGAAAAAGTTGGAGTTTGTGGCTTAGATAAAAGCAAGTGTCCTAGGGCTGAAGAATCAGCCCCTGTTCAAAGAGTCAATTGTTCTTTCATTTCTTCAAGGACACTTTGGGCAAATCCCAAGGAACATGGTGTCCAAAATAGTCACAATATTAAAAAAGAACAAAAATGTTGCAATAGGGTAAGGCTAAATATTAAATTGTGATAATTTTTGTGAAATAGAAAGCATATTAATAACTATAATTTTCTAGCTAGTCCTTATATTAAGCTCAGCATCTTCTCTTCAAATTCAAAATCTGCATTCTTTGTTTTTCTTTTAAAAAAGAAAATAATTTCTACAATGGCAGGAATAACAGTCCTGCACAGAACATGATTTACTCTAATATATGTATAAATTTTCTTTCTGTGGACCCCAAACTTTAATTTATTAATATATCATGTCATGAAAAACATGACTGATTGGCTTAAACAATTAAGAAAATACAAGAGGGAACAATTTTGCTTTGATAGAGAATGGACTAGAACATTCAATAAGTCATTTCCATTTCCAAGTCAATGATGCATTTACAAGTGACATTACTAACATTTTTAGTAATATATAAACTATACTAAATTAATTATGAATAGTTAAACCTTTATTTATAGCTATTGTCAGCACCACATTTCTTAGGAAAATCCTTAATCACCCACATTACAAACTGTCAACCCATGTAATTTCTTCATGGAAAGCCATTGTTCCCCAGTGAAAAGCAAAAGGTAAAATGTCAGGCAATTGAATCAGCATGCCCTGATGATGCCTTCCTCCTCAAAGCAAACAAAGCCTTTACCTTCCACAGCCACAAATCAGCATCCTATTACATGCTAAAGCCATCAGACACTATTTCAAAGCCAGAGGGGTTGCTGCAAATTGGGGCATGGCTATGCCTTCTTTATTTCTGTCCCCAGGGCCTTGCACAGGGCCTGGCACAGAGCAAGCTCTATGTGAATGGCTATGGAATGGTGCTAAATCTTGTCACTTTCCCTCATCAACATCCCTATGATGACTACCTCTGAATCTGAGACTACAGTATTACAGACACACATTCTGCCAAGTTAGCAGGATACTATCATAAGTCTAGTGTCTTCCCTTGGAGAGCAAAACCATAGCTAGTTACAGGAACTGCCATCAAGGTTATTGTCCAGCTCTGTTTTGTTTCTGTATCTCAAACTGATGCACAGAATGTCCCATGTCAGATTTGCCTGGTCCAATCACTTAAGTATATTGGAACATAAGTGGTCACAAAGACAGACTCTATCACACTACTTGGGTTGCAACCTACTGGTCTTAGAGTTCATTGATATCTTTATATATTTAATGGGAAGTATTAATTTGTCTAAAAATGTACTTATTCTAGAGATCCATCAACAGAGATTTGCATAAAACCATAATATAGCTTTCTTCATTGTACTTTTGTCAATGGAGATGGGCAGCTGAGTATATACAATGTGATCTTATTGATCCAATTTTCACTGTGATTTTAATGATTTTACTAGCTGATAGGAACACTATAATAGGAACAGAGCTTTAAAATCCCATATGTTAAATCATACAATCTAATGATAACAGCATTGAACAATTTTAACACTCATCATCATTCTGATTATAGTGATATATTTTTAAAGGCACTAAATGTAAGTCTATAAATCTTGTTGGCCTATCTCCTGAAGATATTAAAAAACAACCAGTATGAAAAAAAATAATTTCTATTTGCTTGGCATGAATATATACTTATCTTGGTGGAAATTTTACTGTAGAACAATTACATAGCATTTTTTGTCTTTAGGTTTCAAAGCAATTATGAGGATTACATAATTTTTGTTCATGTCCTTCAGCAGATAGCATTCTAGCCTTAGTCAAAGTCATATCCATCCATGTTGTAGGAATGATATTTTCAATATAGTACATGAGCAAAGACTTTGATTTTATACCCTTCCTCAAATGATATTTTCTCTGTGCTAAAAGTTAGAGATTCAAAGAAAAAGCATGAGGTTCCCACTTTTGAGGGGCACCTCTTCCTAATCATTACCCCCCTCACCATGACTCCCTCAAGCATGCAAACCCTTAAAATACAACAGGCTTTAAAAACAGCAAGTAGAACAAGGCCATTAAATTACAATTTGTCCAACATTAGTTGATAGGGTAATCTAAAAGTTTGGTCTAATGCATGTGTCCAAAACAGTGGAAAATACTGAATTCTAATAGTATTACCCTCTCCTTAATCTTATATTCAAGGCTCAACATATGAAAATTGTCTTAATTGTTCTTTATAATGCCCTTAAATCTAGATTTAGTAAGAACATGGATCCGGGATCAGAATGCCTGAATTCAAATCCCATGGTTGGAATTTTAACTAGCCATGTAGTCATGCTCAAGTTGCCTCAGATGGCAGTACTTCCATTTCCTCTTGGGAAAAAATAGGGAAATATATATCACAGAGAGTTACATGAGCATTAATGGTATGAATACATATGAAATATGTACAACCATGGCAGGCCTGGAATAAATGCTGTGTACAGTTTTCTCTGTTCCTCAGTCTCCACAGCATGCTCATCTGTAGTTCATAATCCCCTTTCTGTTCACAGGGTCACTCTACCTTGATTTTCTATGCCCTGATAACTTCTAGAAGTTAGAGTCTTAAAAATAAAACATATAAGTTTCCTGCCCTTGAGAGGCAACCCCTAAACATGTTCCTTATCATTACCCTAACCTTGACTCACTCAGATATGCAAGCCCATAAATTATAATGAGTGGGGGGCTAGTGCTAAGAGCTCAGCATGAATTGCATGACTTGGTGCCCTTAATTTCTCATCACCAACGTTCACTGGCTTTCTTTAAAACTCCACCTTTCTACATTCAACCAATATCCATCCAACAAAATGTTTTAAGCCACTATATTGTGACACATTTTGAAGTTATGGGGGAGATACCAGTGAACAAGAGAGGCAAAAGCCCCTATCCATGGATCTTATACTTCAATGGGGGTACTGGTGATAGAAGAAAGACTATACATAAGAAATTAATTGTACATGTTAGAAGGCTACAAGTACTGAGGGAAATGTAGAGCATGATATGGGGATGATGGATGTGTGTTCTAGTATAAATAGTGTGATCATGGTGAATCTTGCTAAGCAGGTGAGATGTGAGCAAAGAGTTGAAGAAGCTGCAGGAGGTAGACCTACTGTGACCCCAGTGAAGAGTATCAGTAGTCCAGGCAGAGAAGCCAGCCAAGACCAAAGCCCTGACAGAAGATCAGGCTGGTGTTCCAGGGAAAGCTGGGTGGGCCATGTAGTTTAAGAAGCAAGAGTAGCCAAATTCTAGTAATAGGAGGAAAGTTCTGAGAGATAATGTTGGCTGGAGTCCACAGTGTTTCAGAGGCCACTGTGAGTTGGAGGGTCAGGAGTTTTGAAGTGGAGGCCAATGGACTCTGACTCATGTTTGATACGGATCCCTCTGGGAAGATTAAAGTGGCGAGGGGAGGACAGGAGCAGTGGAATCAGACTGAAGGTTACTGCAGTAATGATAGTAAGAGCTGATGGCGGCTAAAGCCAAGCTAGTAAAAGAAGAAGGATGGGAAATGGTTAGACTGCAGAATGTATTTTGAAGGTACATCCAAAAAGACCTTGATGGTCTGGGTATGAGGTGTTAGAGGGAGGTGTCAAAAATGGCACCAGGGTTTTTGGTCTGAGCTAGGAGAACATTCCACTAGGGCAGACAGGGGGCAAGATCAGAATTTCCATTTGGAGCTTGCCATATTCAAAATGTCTCCTAGCAGTCCCAAGGGAGATGCCAGGTAGTGAGAAGGATCCGTGTCTGGACTCCTGAAGAATCCACACTGGAGATTCAAATGCTACAGTGCATACTTAAAGCCATAAGAGCATCAAGGACTAAGTAGAGATAGAAAGACTTCCACCTCCAATAATCACTCTCACAGCTGCCATGAAGGGAATGTGGCTGTATGCCTATTTCAAATCTATGGACAGACCAAGTGATGCTGGAAGGGTACAATGGTAAAGCCCCAAGCTAATTGTTAGGAAAGCTGGTCTCAGGAACTTCACTCTTGCATCCAAGAGCAAGTCTATTCAACTCCCTAGTCACCATTTATTTATCCATAAAAATGGGCATAGTAATTCCTGCCTGCCTATAATGGTGGGATGTCTCAAATGAGACCATAGATGGCAACATATTTTATAAACTAAAAAGCATCAGCCAGAATTACAAATACACATTGCCTATAATGTCCAGGTTACAGAGCGAGCACCCATCTTTGTCTGTGGGACTCTGTCCTTGGGCCACTAAGGCAGTATCCCAACCCCCAAAGGCTGGTCCCTCAGGAGCTCTGTGAGGACTAAGGAGACATGTGTTCTAGCCAAAGAACTCAGAGTGTGCCCAAGGACTCCTGTGGGATTAATCAGGGTAAAGATGGCTGATTATCTCCTTGTCCTCACCTGTCACTCCCTGATTTCCTATTATCTGGACACAGCATTCAAGATAAGACAAGGTGGGAAGCTGATTCCCTGTCAAACCAGAGGAATGGCACCAGAGCAAATGAAGGCCATGGTGCGTGCAAATAAAGAAAGCACCATGTTCCCCATTTGCAAATGTGAACTCTGTGGCTCACAGAGCTGGGACGACTTGCTTGTGGTCATGAGGCAGTTAATGGCAAGCCTTAAGGTTTGCTTGCCATTTCATAGATAAAGCCCTTACAGGTTTGGCCCAGAGGGTACACCTTATGCCCTTTAATTTGAGCAACAGCTGGCTATGCATCTCTGAGCAGTCACCAGAAAATATGTGCAGATCTGCAGGATGCTTATTTGCTGGCAAAAAATAGCAAGGATTTTCAGTCTTAGAAAAAACATTAAGTCCACGCATTGAAGTTTCTTCTTCATTTTTGGATGCTGAGTAGGGATCTGATAGGAGGGGGTGGGGTACAGCATGGCTACCCAACCCACAGAATGAGCTTTGGGGATGGACTGTTGCCTATCTCTCAGCCAGAGACCAACAGAAATAACTGCCTTTAGGGCCAAGATGTCAAACTGAGATTTCAGATTAAAGCACAGGCCAGGAAGTGGCTTCTGAAGCAATAGAAAGTCTACAAAGTCAGCTTGCAGCCTTTCCTGTGTGTGTATGTGTGTGTGTGTGTGTGTGTGTGTGTGTGTGTGTGTACACGTGCGCACATGCACGCATGTGTGCGCAAGTGTGCACACATGCTCAGGAGAGCAGGAAGATGTGGTAGGGTAATATTATGGAGTTAAGTGGATTTATTACATTTGTTTTACCTGAAAAATAGATCTTTTTTCCCTGATTAAGTAACATCAGCTTTTCCAAATGAATGTGTTCTTAAGCATTACACCAGCAGCCTGTCTTTTGGGCTGTTATTTGAAATTTCTAGATGCAATGGGTGCAGAATGAAGTCCTGAAAAATTAACAACAAATTCCATAAGCCTATGATGTTCTGAAGACACTGTTCTAACATAAGCCTTGAAAAGCAACATAAACCTTGCTTTATCTTTTATTTTTTTAATGCCATTTCAGAAAGAGACAACCTCAACAGCCAAGCTCCTGAGATAGCCTCCAGCACAAACTGCTCACAGTGGCCACAGGGAAGACTGACCTGTTCTTTCTTAGACAAGTAGCTGATACAATTACTTGAATTAAAGGAAAAGAAAATAACAAGTTTGTTTCAGAAAGCTTAGAAAAGCTGATTGGGGAGATGAGAACAGTCTTCTTTTCTCCTTTGCCAGGGGAGGTATTTGATTAAACTGGACCAACTTTCTCAGCCAAAGACCTTGTACTTGGAAGATTTCTTTGCCACTCTCCAACTTAAAAGCTGCTCATAAAGCCACAAAATAGCAGATATTTTTGTGCAGTACTGGGAATTGAACAAAGGACCTTTCACATGCTAGGTAAATGCTCTACCACTGAGTTATAATCCCAGACAGGTTTTTTGTTTTTTCTTTTTTGAGATGATATCTTCCTCTGTTGCCCAGGCTGGCCTTAAACTCCTGGTCTTAAGCAATCTTCCTGCCTCGGTCTCCCACTTTATAAAGATAAAATAAATATAAATTATAGAGTTGGGTTTAATATTTCTTTCTTGTGATGCTTATCATAACTGGAGGAAGGGGAGCACTGTGAAATTCGAAACATAAGCTTGAATCCTGACTCTGACCATGATTTGCTGTGTGATTGTGAGCAAGTTGTTTAGTCTCTCTGGGCTTTAATTTTCTTCTCTGAATATGTCAGTGTCCTACTTGCTATGGCTGTGGTGAGTATTCGATGAGATCATGTAATGTTAATCCATTATCTGATTGCCTAGGGAAGAAAAGTTCCTCAGTGGTAGCTATTATTAATTTAATTTATTTTTAAAAAAATTTTTTATACCAGGATTTGAACCTAGGGACACTTAAGCACTGAGCCACATCCCCAGCCACTTTTTATTTTTTATTTTGAGACAGGGACTCACTAAGTTGCTTAGGGCCTTGTTAAGTTGCTGAGGTTGGCTTTGAACTCACAATCCTCCTGCCTCAGCCTCCTGAGATGTTGGGATTACAGGTGTGCACCACTGCACCCAGTTTAGCTCTTGTTAATTTTTATTGCTGATTCTTTGGATAGTGCTCAATTCAGTAACCCATTCAGTTGAGTTATCCTACAAAATATTGTAATGCAAACATTTATAGCCCCCTGACTAGTGCCTCTGTTCTATTCCTATCTAATTTCAGTCCCCTTATTCCAATTATTCTTGAGAAAGAAGCCAGAATGATCTTGTAAAAACTCCTCTGCTCAAAATTCTGCCATGGCTTGAACCTCAAAGGTAAAAGCCCAAAATTTTCCAAGTCCCACTAAAGCCTTCCCTAACCACCCTCGCCCCATGACTTCAACAACTTCATATGCTGCTGCTTTTATCTCTCCCAAACTCCTCCTGGCTTTTCTCTGAAAAAGGTAAGCATACCCCTGTCACAGGTCCTTTGTACTTGCTCTTCTCTCAGCTTGGGATATTTTCCCCTAGAATAGACACATAGTGTCTTCTCCCGATTTTCTGAGGGCTCTGTTTAAATATCACATTATCTGTGTGGCCTTCCCTACCTAGACTACAGAAAAGAACATCTTCCCACCCCACCCAAGGGCCTCCCTGAATTTCCTACTCTTGATTATAAATTATCAAGAACATACCATCTAGTACTCTTGCTTATTTGTTTCTTTCTGCTTCTTCTAATAGGATAAATAGCCCTTAAAAACAGCCATTCATTTATTTACGTTCATTGTTCTATCCTGAATGCCCAGAATTGTGCCTGGCTCACAAGAAGGATGTGTACAACTGGTTAGGGAAATCACCAAAGAAACATTTCCCTTCTGAAAAGGAAAAATGTCATAATTAACAATGTGAAACTGGCATCTCAGGTTTCTCATAGGCCATAGAACCTTGCTTCTTTAAATATGGTGCAAGGCTCAGAAGCCTCAGTATCATTTGGCAGGTCCTGAGCAGTATAGATCCTCAAATCCCTTTCCTGATCTTCACACTTAAAGGTCTGCAGTTTAACGGGACATCTAGGGATTCAAATCCCTGCTTCTCTAATGCACTTATTGTGACACTTTGGAAGAGTCATGTCTGCTTCATGATCCTCAGTTTCATGATCTGTATAATGGGTATAATAATAATACCCAAAGTAATAGGCAAAGGAATTAAGACAACACATATAGCAATGGCTAATGTTTACTAGGTATGTGTCAATCAACAATATACATGTTATTTGTAGTAACTTATTTAACCTTCAACTACCCTCAACCTGTAAGGCCTGTGCCATTTATAAGGAAAGGAAGCTCAAATACATGCAGAGACTTACCAGAGCTGCTAAGCTACAAAGAGGCAGGACCACGTTTGCTTGAACTGAAGTAAGGAGGGAAGCATTCAACCAGCACCTGACTCATAGGAGTTGTCTAACAACCAGTGACTGCCTTTAAGATCTTTTTCTGCTGTTTAGATCAATGGCACAATCTTTCATTTGCTTTTTCTTCCCTTCCCATCTTGCCTACAATTCTGGCAAAGGCTCCTTATCCTCTTGTGTGTCCCCAAACAAAAGAAAACAAAACCTAATAGATGGAGCCAAGCACAGGGAACATGCCTGTAATCCCAGCAGGTAGGGAGGCTAAGATAGGAGTATCACAAGTTCAAAGCCAGCCTCAGCAATTTAGTGATACCCTAAGCAAGTTAGTGAGATATTGTCTTAAAAGAAAAAATAAATAAATAAAAAGGTCTGGGGATGTGGCTCAGTGGTTAAGTACCCCTGGATTCAATCCCCAGTACTAAAAAGCAAAAAAAAAAAAACAAAACAAAAAAAAAAACCTGATTGATAGGATCAGGCCTTCCCACTAGGCTGGCCTTCTATAAGGAGCTTCTCACCTTGTGTACCCTCTGTGTCACAGTGTCCCATTGCCAAGGTGGTTTTCTTTCCTATTGTTCTTTCTACTGGATGTCTTCCCTAATCTCAAACTCATGGACAGGTCAAAGGCTAGGATATTCTACCTTCTTATTAAACCTGTCCTTCCATCAGTGGATGTGAACATTGGAGCACTATAAAGCAACAACACAAGTGTGCCAGTGTGTTTGACATGATCACATTATATTATTTAACACATGGCACTGTGTGTATGCCTATGTGTGCATGTACATGTGTTTTAGATGAACCGGGGTACATTAGTGTAAGCGAAAATATCATGCAAAAGAGATAAATTAGGTAGTGCCTATTCACTTTATAGACAGATACCTCATTTGGACAAATCACTTGTTATAATTGGTCTTTAATGAGCAAACTGAGGTCATTGAAAATGTGATTCAATTGATAACATGCTATTTCAGAAATGAAATTAATACACAGCATGTGACTCAAAGAACACAACCATACATAAGCACACAGAAATACCTCAATGCCCTCCCAACATACACAATTACCTGAAGAAGGTGATCTTTGCCTTACCTAATTTGGTTGGTTGTTATAAGGCAGGATCAGTAAACTTTTTTTGTCAAGAGTCAGATAGTAAAAGTCCTCAATGTTGCAGGCCACATGGTTTTTGTGGCAGCTACTCATTACTATAGTAGTAGCAGGAAAGCCAGACATAATATATAAACAAATGGACATGGCTGTGATCCAATAAAACTTTATCTATAAAAGTAGAAGGCAGGCAGGATTTGGCTGGCAGGCTATAAATTGGTGGCCCTTGTTATAAAGATTAAAGACTGTGTTCAATTGAATATTAAACATATTCATTAAAAGGAATGTGATTCTTAGCCAGGCACAATGGCACACGCCTGTAATCCCAGCACTTTGGGAGGCTGAAACAGGAGGATCATGAGTTCAAAGCCAGCCTCAGCCATGGCGAGGTGCTAAGCAACTCAGTGAGATCCCATTTCTACATAAAACACAAAATAGGGCTGGGGATGTGGCTCAGTGGTCAAGAAATCCTGGTACCAAAAAAAAAAAAAGAGAAAGAATGTGATTCTTGTATGGGGGGCAAAGCCATCTAACGCATACTAAGTGAAAAAAATCAAACACAAAACTCTCTGCATTAAGTGTTCATGGTTTTTCAATATAAATGAACTATGTAGCTGGGCGTGGTAGCACATGCCTGTAATCCCAGAGGCTCAGGAGGCTGAGGCAGGAGGAATGTGAGTTCAAAGCCAGTCTCAGCAAAAATGAGGCAATAAGCAATTCAGTAAGACCCTGTCTGTAAATAAAACAAAAAATAGGGCTGAGGATGTGGCTCAATGGTCGAGTGTCCCTGAGTTCAATTCCTGGTACTCCCCTCACAAACAAAATAAGTGATCTTTATATGTACATATGCAGAGATAAAGGTCTATAGGAAATAGACACTGAACAATTAACAGAGATAGCTATCTTCAGTGGTGCGGGGTTACAGGGGATAGTCACTATCTATATTGTATGTACAGTTCTAATGAGTTTTTTAAAGTATATATGTACAATCGGAAAAACAATGCAGCTACTTAAAATGCAATGTGTGCATTTTGAAAGCTACAAAGACTTTTGTAAGTGCTATTATCATTATTATTACATGCTTTGAAGTAAACTAGTGTTCTGTGAATGTAAACCATTTCACTCTCACTTGATGCTATGTTGGGTGAAGATAGGGACTGTATGTTCATCCTTTATATCCTATATCCTCGATACACATGCATAGACACCCATGCACACATTCACACATAGACACACACAGAGTATAGAGTAGGTGGCCCAGAAATTTGTACAAAGTGTAAATTTACTTGCTGGTACATAAGGGATCTCTACATTGACACTGAATGAAATTTGTTTTCAGAAACAGCAAAGAAAGGGCTGGGGTTATAGCTCAATGGCAGGGCACTTGCCTAGCATGTGTGAGGCCCTGGGTTTGAACCACATAAAAATAAGTAAATAAAATAAGGGTATTGTGTCAATCTACAACTAAAAAAATTAAAAAAAAACAGCAAAGAGGGCCTAGCTTCATATACAAAGGCCAGGTAACAAGCATCACACAACTGGGTGCTTATTAGAAATGTCAGAGTTCATTACAAAGGTGCCAGTTGTTGGTCAAGTTACATTTGTGTCATAGTTTATATAAAAACAATCTTTCAGCTGGGTGCAGGGGAACATGCCTGTAATCCAGTGGTTTGGGAGGCAGAGACAGGAAGGTCATGAGTTCAAAGCCAGCCTCAGTAAAAGCAAGGAACTAAGCAACTCAGTGAGACCCTGTCTCTACATAAAATACAAAATAGGGCTGGGGATGTGGCTCAGTGGTCGATTGAACTCAGGGGAGTTCAATCCCTGGTACCAAAGAAGAAGAAAAAAAACTTTCAGCAAGTCACACTTAAAAAATATACAAGGTAAAGATCTAGATTATCTGGGGGCAAAAACACCGAAGAGAGAGAATTGTGTTTAGTTTTAAACCAAGGTTTATCTGTGCTTGTTCATTTTCACCAGTCTACCTGGGATGAGAGATTTGGTCCCAGGTCCCTTGGTGACTCATCTTAAAAACTGACACACCATGTGAAGTCCTGTAGCCTCAGGGGGGACTCTTCATTTGCACATTCTGTATCAGCTCCCCGGGTGAGAGAACATATTCAGAGCAACAACACATTCCCCAAACACACTTCCACAGATGATACCCTAGGGGATTTTTGCAGCCTGAAACACACTGACTTCAGTAGAAAGAACACTGCATTGGAAGTCTAGACACCTGGACTTTAGTTCTGTGTGTCCTCAGGAAAACTTGCATAGCCTCCCTGTGTCTCAGCTTTCCCACTCTAAAATGAGGATAACAAAAATCCTTTCCTCCTAGAGTTGTTATGCAGATTACATGTGCTTCCTGGCACACAATGGCTTCTTAATAGATGTTAGTCACTATTCTGGAAAGCTTTCTTTTTCTCAGTACCTTTCAGTTCATAAAGAACTTAGGTAGTCATCAACTCCTCTGTCCTCAAAATCCCCTAGGAGGTGATAGAAGCTCTATTATCACCATCCAATTGTGTTATACAAAGGAGGTGACAGAGACTGAGAGTGCTTCATTGACTGAGCCACAGCCACACAATAGACATATAAGCTGAGAGCTGAAGACCTAGGCTTTTCTCTATGTCTTATCTGTTCCTTGGATCTGATATTTCCTGGGTCCCTGTCCTTCACTGTAGATGGGGAATCAGATCCATTCCTGGCCTTGAATGACATCATAGTTAAGTTGGAGAAGGAGAATAGTAGTGCTGTGGACTCAACTAATTACCACCTGGAGAGATAGGTAATACCAGGAAATTATTTGATATATCATGCAGAGTACTAAAGAAGAGCAGCATTGGCATAGCCCATTCTGAAGACCTTACCCAGACAGTCTAGCCACTGATGTTATGGAAGGCTAGGAAATGAACATGTTTAAAACTTAATGTATGTCTATGCATATGCATGTGTGTGTATCAGAAATATTTCTATAAGGAAGATTAAAAAGGCAAAAATAATTAAATTCTGAAAAATATTCCTTCCTTCTCCATATGTTCCCTGTACTATGTTGTCATCACCCCAGTTTCCCAAAGAAAGCTAATTACCTTGGTTGTTTTCTAAAACATATTCTACCTGTACTAGAAGGTCTCAGGGCAAAGGATGAATCAGTGATAAGGGACAGATGTCCTCCAGGGTTTCCAAATATAGGCAGACTCTGTATGATGGAGAAGAAGGGCACTGTGAGTCAGAAGGCCTCAGTTTCAGTTGTGGCTCTGGCAGCCAGCTGACTGAGCCAGTGTACATGAGTCATTTCGCTCATTTGGGTTTTAGTGTATCTGTCTGTCAAATGAAGCCCTTCAACTGGTTGATCTTGAAGGGTTTTTTTCCCAGCACTAATGTTATAGCAAACCATGCCATTTAAGAATATCTGCTACTTAATAGCAGACTTTTATCTAAAAATACCATTGCTGAATTGCACCTTGAGGATATTCTTGGGCATACAAAAGAGTTAGAAGAGGAACCATGAGGCAATGGGCTATTTCCCATATTTCAACTCTAAGCCTTCTTGCATTGTGTCACACGTGAGCTTTTGGGGGGATACCTTATATCCACCCATAACAATAATCATGAGCCAAATCCATGGCCATTCAGCCCATGGTAGTTTATCAGACATTTTCCCATCTTGTTCTAAAGGTCATGCTCACTTTTATTTGTGGCTGTTGCCAGAGAATCATGCAGCTTTGTCTTAGATCTACACTTCCCAGAAAAAGCATCTCTTGCAAGGGGAAAATTTGGTTCCAAGTGTTCCTGTGGCCACCAGACCAGATCCCTCCAACACGGTAGTTATCAGGTCATCTTCTCTCCCCATCCTGTGTCTAGGATTCAACTAGGTGGTCAGGTGAGTGGCTATGTATAGGAAACTATCTACGTGTGCCATTGGCTTCCCCTTTCCTCTCCTCAACCTCTGGTGGTTTCGCCAGCATTGTCCTGATAGTTATCTCCATCAATGGTAAGTCTTTGTCCATGTTCTTCACACCAGAAGAGAGATAGGAGCCTAAGAAAACTCCTTCCCTTAAGCACATTTTCTTTTCCTGCTTTCCTCTCCCTGTTTGCCTTCATTTTGATTTGAAACTTTTTTCACCTTTTTGCTTCCCTATAATTTTGGCAATTTGAACATTTTTGGGGAGGCTGAGAATTGAACCAAGGTCACTGTGCATACTCATTACATACTGTACCACTGAGCAAGAGTCCCAGCCCCTTGGTAATCTGAAGTTTTCAAAATAGATATATTTTCAATTTTCTTTTGTATATTCAACTACTGTCACCATCATCATCACTGATATGACAACTCACATTTATTGAGCAATAGAGATAGTAATAGTACTTCTTCCCATAGAAGTTTGGTGAGGAATATGCAGAGCTACTATTAGTATCCCTGTTCCATAGATAAAACAAGTGAGACAGATTTTACAGAGTTTATGTTTTGTGCTCAAGGTCACATAAGCAATAAGTTACAGAACCAAGACTTAGAACCACATCTGTACAGACACAAAAGTCCATCTGCGTAGCCACTACATTATATGGGCTCAATTACTGTTAGACCCCATGATCTACAAAATATGGTCCCCATATCATGGTTTAGATTTCTCAGTGGGCTGAATGGGCATTTTCAGTCATACTAGAGAAGTTTTCTGAATGAACTCCAAAATGCCTAGAAGTAATCTTAATTAGAACCATGTGAGATCTACAAAAAGAGAACTATAAAACTTTACTGAGAAATATATAAAAGAAACTTGAATAATCAGGGAGAAATAGCATGTTCCTGAATTGGAAGATGGAATATAGTGAAGAGAAATCAATTTTCTTTTAAATTATTCATAATTTTAGTTGAATTCCAAACAAAATATTAACAGTCCTCCTTTGAGAATTTCACAAAATAATCTTAAGATTTCATTGGAATAAATGAAAGAAAATTGTATAGGAAACTCTGGGGAAAAAAAGACTAATGAAGAGTAATTAGCCCTATCAGATATTAAAATTTTAGTTATATCTACTGCATTTAAAAGACATAAATGTATCACTTTGAATGCATTAAGGCACAGATACAAATATAGACATACAAATCAATGAAATCATATATTTAGCTCATGCCAATCCTACTATGTATATGAAGCTAATGTGTAATAAAGGAAGAATTTCAAATCAAGGGAGAAGAAAAGGATTGTCAATAAATTATATTGGGTCACATAATTAACTATTGAAGGGAATGGAATCCTTATTACACACAATAGAGTAAATTCTAAATAGATTATTGAGCAAAATATTTAAAAATCCAAACCATAAAACTAGAAGAAAAAAGAAATCAATATTTATCAAATCTCTAATGGGAATAGAAATCCCTTAAATGTAGAGATAATGGAATAATTTGGAACATTCATAAATTTGATTTTATACAGATTAAAAACTCCTATAATACAGCCAAATCATTCAGCCACCCCATAATTAAAAGACAATTTGCAAACTGATAAAAATTTTCATAACAAAAAATAAAGGTTTATTATATTTAACACATAAATCACTCATATGAATAGCTATAAGGAAAATGCTAATACTCAAATAATTGGGCAAATTATTTCAACACATATTCATGGGATACAGACTATATGTTAGGAAGTGTGTTAGAAAGTAGGTAAGATACACTATAACAACAAATGGCTGGCCTCTTGAAGTGCTTGAAATCTACACGGAGACACAGAAAAAATATACTGCCAATCAAATACCATAGTTGCTATGATAAAAGTCTGTATGAAGTAAAATCAGAATATAAGGAAGGTAGTGGTCAATTTTACCAACATTTGGAGATGCAACTGTCATGAAAAA
>PVHX01024055.1:0-24672 GCA_004024805.1 Geosciurus inauris
ATGCCTCCTGCTTCACTCTTCTTGCTCAGGATAGCTTTAGCTATTCTCGGTCTCTTATTTTTCCAAATGAATTTCATGATTGCCTTTTCTATTTCTATAAGAAAGGCCTTTGGGATTTTAATTGGGATTGCATTGAATCTGTATAGTGCTTTAGGTAGTATGGCCATTTTAATAATATTGATTCTGCCTATCCAGGAGCATGGTAGGTCTGTCCATCTTCTAAGATTTTCTTCAATTTCTTTCTTTAGTGTCTTGTAATTTTCATTGTAGAGGTCTTTCACCTCTCTTTTTAGATTGATTCCCAGAGTTTAAAGCATTCTTAGATTAAAATGGAGAGAGTTCATCACTAGTAACATGCCCTATAAGAAATGATAAAAAGAGGCTTTCAGGCTAAAATGAAAGGATACTTGAATCCACACAAAGAAATAAAAAATACTTATGAGAGTACTTTTTTTTTTGTTTCAAACTCATTTTTCTGAGTGATTTAAAAGATGCCAGCATAAATCAAATAATTATAAATCTATGTTGATGCATACATGATGTATAAGGCATAATTTCTGACAGTAACAACATAAAGAAGGAGGAATGAGACCATCTAGGAGCAAAGTTTCATATATTATTGAACTAAGTTGGTAGTAATTCAAACTAGATTGTTATAAATTAAGAAGTTAGTTATAAAACCAAGGGTAATTCTTAAGAAAGTAACTAAGATATATTTTATAAAATTAAAGGAGAAGGGAACAAAATAGTATGATAGAAAATATTTCACACAAAGGAGATTAGTAGTGGAGATAGAGGGAAAAAAGAAATAAGACACAAAAAACAAATAGCAAGATGACAAGTCCTTTATTGGCAGTTGCATTAACTATAACTGGAGTCAACTCTCCAATTTAAAATGAGAAATTTTCAGAATGGATAAAGCAAACCACATGATACAACAACATATTGTCTACAAGAGACTCACTTTATTTTTTATTTATTTATTTATTTTTCAGATTTCATAGCTTAATTGAGGTAAAATTTAAGTACAATAAAATACAGATATTTGAAGTATGCAATTTGACCAGTTTTGACATGTATGTAAGCAAATCAATCAATATAAAAATCATTTTCTGTATTTTAAAAAACTGAAATCATGCAGACTGTGTTTACTTCATATTTACATTTGAAATCAATTACCTTAAGATATATAGAACCCCACCTCACATGCAAACTCTTTAAAAATTAAATGGCACACTTAAAAATATCTCACAGGTGAAGAAATCATAACTAAAAAAAAAGTGCTTTGAACTAAATGATAATAAAAGCTTAAACCATGAGAATATCTGGGAAAAAACTGTACTCAGATGAGCATTTATAACTTAAAGTATTTGTATCAGAAAGAAGGTAAATTAACAATCAAATTATTTTCAAACTGTAGGAGGAAGGACAAATAAGAGGAGCAGAAATATATGAAGTAGAGAAGCCAAATTAGGATCCTTCAGCATGGTCTTATGATCAGTTATTTGTCCCATAGTTTATCCATCAAATAGGTTCTTCATGGTAAAATTGAAGAATGTTAATAATGAAGAAAAATAATATGATTAATTTTAGACTAACACAAACCTTCCTAGCAGCAATAATAAATGGTATAAGATGGTGAAACAGTATCTTTTTAAAAATACTGAGAGAAATAACTATCAACCTAGAATTTAATCTTTAATTTTATGCTATCACAAAAGATTGATGACAACACATAATACTTTTCAGAGACACAAATGCAAAGATCACTTGTCATCTATAAACTATAGAACTGTTTACAAAAGAGTGTACTCTTGGCAAGAAGAAAGGTGAGCTCAGAGTGAAGGTGTATAATAAACCATGCCAAGGTCCATGTTGTTGAAAGAAGCTAGATATGTTGAATTTATTTAGATATTTTCTAATATTTTATATTAGAACAATTCATGTATTACATATTTTACACATATTTTCTATATATTTTTATATTTCTATAACATTTTAATATATTATCTATATTTTTCTAATATTTATTATGTTAAAATTTAAATAATATAAATTAATATTTATTATATGTTAACATTCAAGTATATTATATGTTAACATTTAAGCACTAAATAAATGGATATACTATCAATAGCTTCTAAATTAGCAGAGAGAAAAAGTGGGGATGGATATAGAAAGCATATAAATCTCGAGAAGGCAGGAAAGGAGGATAAAAAATAAAGGGATGGTAAAAAAAGAAAAATAGGATGATTTAAATAGTTGAAAACATATGAGAGGCTGGGGTTGTGGCTCAGTGCTAGAGCACTTGCCTCACATATGTGAGGCACTGGGTTCGATCTTCAGCACCACATAAAAATAAATAAACCAAATAATGATATAGCATTCATCTATAACTAAAAATATTTTTTTAAAAAAGCATGTGAGTAATCTCAATAAATATAAATGGAATAGATACAACAAAATATATATCAACTGTTAATTACCTTCTCACCTTCCTGTAGTCACCTTTGGGCCAATACTTCCCTTCCCTGTGGACTTGAAGCCTACGTTTCTTACTTTGCCAAAGGCATGTAGGGGAACGTATCTCTTGCCACATCTGAGCAGAAGCTTTAAACATGTGTGACTTATCTTGACCTCTTATGCTTTTGTTGTCTGTTATGAAAACACCATGCAGGTTCCAGATAAAGCTGCTCATTCAGCCTGGAAGCCAGAACATGAAGACATGTAGGGAAGATTAGTACATGCTCTAAAGTCTAAAGCTGAGCCCAACAGAGCTCAGCAGAGTCATAGCTAACACAACAAAACTGTGAGCCAAAACAAACAAACAAACAAACAAACAAGCCATTAAGTTTCAAGTTACTTTCTCAAAAAGTCAGCTTTATTGCAACATTTATATACAAATTGTATTTAGTTACTTAGTGCTACTGTAAGTACTACAAACTATATGGCTTAATACAACAGAAATTCTTTGTCTCACAGTTCTGGTGGCCAGATGTCTGAAATTTACATGTTAGCTGGGTCAGTGTTCACCTGAGAACTATAGAAAAATTCTTCCTTGCCTCTTCCTAGCTTCTGCTAGTTTACTAGAAATCTTTAGCATTCCCTGGTTTGCAGTGGTGTAACTCTAGTCTCCACCTTTGTTGTCATGTGACATTTTCTATTTTTTAAAATTTTTTAGTTGTTGATTGACCTTTATTTATTCATTTGTTTATATGCGGTGCTGAGGATCAAACCCAGTGCCTCCCACATGCGAGGCAAGCGCTCTACCACTGAGCCCCAATCCCAGCCCACATGACATTTTCTTTAAGTGTTGCCAGCTTCATATTTTCTTATGTTTTCATATCTTCTGAAATTAGGGACCTATCCAACTCTACTATGATGTTATTTTAATTAATTCAATAAGCTAATTCTCCAGTGACCCTATTTTTACATAAGATCACTCTGATTTATTGGGAGTTATAACTTCAGCATGTCTTTCTGGTAGAGGAACAATTCAACCCATAACGCTAATAAGTAAATTGGAATCTAGAAGTTGTATGCTCCTGTAATAGAAAACTAAAATATGTGGCATTGCCTTTGAATACAAGCTGCAGGTGGTGAAAATCTATTCTTGGAACCTGTGAACATGATCATGTCTTACAACAGTGAACCACTGGGTAAAATATTACTTGTGAATTACTACTTGCCATAACTTAGAAGGCAGAAAATGTCCCAAATGAACTTGCATTTTGTGCAGAGATTTGTGACAATATGTTGCCATCTTGAATTGGTTGTTATTAGCTGCATTTAATAAAATACCAGGGGAAAATGGCATACTTGGAAGGAGGAATGAAAGGAAAACAATCCAGAGAATCTATGATTGCAAGACTGACAAATGGAACTTTTTCTCATCTCTGACCAATTAAATTGAGTATTTTTTGATATATGAATGGGGAATGTAATTCCTTGCCCAATTGATTTTATTGTAGACAATGTGACATAATTTCACCAATGTAATGAGAACACGCATACTGTGAACCATGGTAGTACAACTTTGTAAACATATCAAAGCAATAAACAAGTTTGATCTATAGATATTATAGATGTCTATATACAACAAACAAAAAGACCATTATCTTTTCTTTTTTTTTTGTTGTTTTTTTTTTGTTTTTGGTACTGGGGATTGAACTCAGGGGCACTTGACCACTGAGCTACATCCCCAGCCCTATTTTGTATCATATTTAGAGACAGGGTCTCACTGAGTGCTTAGCTCCTCACTTTTGCTGAGGCTGGCTTTGAACTCACAATCCTTCTGCCTCAGCCTCCTAAGCCACTGGGATTATAGGCATGCCCCACTGTACCAGCTTGTTTTCTTTTTTTTGTACTGGAAATCGAACCTAGGCTCTCATGCATGCTGGGTAAGTGCTCTACTTACTGAGCAAATCACCAGCCTCCTATGTATTCTTTTTAAGTATGTGTGGAGTTGTTGTGATAGTTGATGACAAAACATTACAGAAATTTCAGAGAATCAACATTATATAGAGAATTAACAGTGTAATTAACTTATTAATAGTAGGGTAAAAAAAACCCTCAAGACACCTTTGAAAAAATTAATGCACTTTCCCATAATTCGTAAGATAAAGATGAAATTCCAAAAGAATTGTAAATATGAACATCAGTGAAAATACATGTGACAGAGATTACTGCACAATCTCTCCTTTTATTGTAACAGGGGTATACCAGGGTTTCTTCACCAGGGATTGACTTTTTAGCCCACTTTGTTGTTAAGTGTGGCCGTATCACTGTAGATTCACATCAAAAGAATGCGATTATAAGTGATACTCTTGTTTCTAGGCCTGGTCTATAAAACTTTACACACATCTTTCTGCACACTCTTTAATTTTCTTTGTTGTAGGACTGATGGGAACTACAGTGACCTTGAAAGACATACATTGAGGATGACAGAGCTACTATGGACTTAGGACATAGAGGTATCTGTGAACTTGGAATACCTACTCTACTTCTTAGGTAAGAAGTAAATGAAGTATTGTGTTAGTCAGTTTTTCATTTCTCTGACCCAAATAGTTGACATAAACAACTTAAAGGGGGAAAGATTTATTTTGAATCATGATTTCAGAGGTTTTGGTCCATGGCTGACTGGGTCCGTTGTTTTGGGTCTGAAGCAAGGAAGAACATCATGACAGGAAGGCTACTTAGCTCATGGCAGCTGGAAAGCAGAGAGAGGATGAGGCTAGGGATAAGAAATATCCTTCAGGACACACCCCCACTGACCTTTTGTCTCCATCCATGCCCCACCACCTATAGTTTCCACCATCTCTCAGTAGTCCATTCAACTATCAGTGGATTAATCCACTGATGTTCCTCATGATCCAATCATTTCCTTAAAGCCATACCTCAGAATATTGCTGCATTAGGGACCAAGGCTTCAACACATGAACCTTTGGGGAACATTACATATCCAAACCATAACAAGTATCTTATTTAATCCATTGTGTCTTGAGTTCTCTTTGTTATAGTAGTTCCTTCATTTGCTCTAATCCATATCCAGTATTTCTGGGATCAAGCTAATGTACTTTTTATGGGGGAGGAGTAAATTTATGGTTTAATACATTTATTTAAAAATATTGAAAATAAATAAGTGGCTAAATAATCTGAAATAAGAATAATAGAGTAAGTCTAATAAAATAACTAGGAAAGAAAAAATAATAAAAATTATGAATGAATGAAAGTAAGGAAAGAAACAACAGATATCAAGAAAGCAAGAACTTTTCCTTTGGTAAAACATAGATCAATTCTAGAAAGTCTAATCAACAGAAAGAATAAAGACACACTAAATATTAAAAAAGGAAAATGGGACATTATGAGAGATAAAATAGCAACTTTTAATATCACTAGGGATAATTAAAACTAATTTGAAAAGTTAGATGAAATAGGAAATTTCTAGGAAAATGAAAGTGAACAAGTTATTGAAAAAGAAAAAGAAAATATAGTAAATCATTAACATGAAGCTAATTGATTTGATTAAAAATTAAAATCCAATAAACCAAATCCAAATAACATCACAAATTAAGTTCCAAGCTCAGATAGTTCTGTAAATGAGAAAAATATAATTTCTATCACCAAATTTATCAGTATTTCTTTAGATAGTTTTATTTCCCTATTCATTCTTTCCCCTCTTTCTGAGACTGCAACTCTTAAACTGCATCTTTTGATATTGTCAAACAAATTTGTGAGGCATTAGGTTTTTCTTTCCAATTTTTCTTCTCTTTTTTTCAGATCAGATAATTTTAATTATCTATCTTTAAATTCACAAACTCTTTCCTCTATTGTCTGTACTCTAGTAATTCCATACAGTGAATTTTATTTCATATTTTAATGTTTACTTCCTAAAATTTTTTATTCTTTTTAATGTTTTCTATTTTTCTGTAGATTTCCTTATTTTTTCTTCTTTATGAATATATTTTTCCTTATTTCACTTGGCATATTTGTAATAAATACCTTAAAGTTCTGTCTGATAATTTCAGCATCTGGTTCTTTTTGGGATTAGCCTTTGTTGATCATCTTTTTTCTTAAAAATGGATTGCATTTTCCTGATTCTTCATGTCAAGTAATTATATATTGAATCTTGATCATTGTGATATGTCATATAGCCTCTGCATTCTATTATAGTCCTCCAAATACAGGCTGATGTTTTACCTTCATCAGGCAGTTAACTTGGTTAGATTCAATGTGAAAACTCTTCCTGGCCTGTGATTGGCAACAATAGGTCACATCTAACTTTAGACTGATTTCAGTTTGCCCCAAATAGGTCAGAGATTTAGAAAATGGTTATATATAGAATTGGGAGTTTCTGTTCCTTACCTCTGTTTTTTAGGATTTCCCCCTTCTCTCTGGTGGCTCTGGTTACCTTGGATCCTTCTCCTGTTTCTTCCATCTAGAAAGAAACTACACTTTCTGTTGGAGTTGTCTCATGCTGCTCTAAGACTGTGGCTGCCCTCAAGACAAAGCCATACAAAGTGGGAAACTCACCCTATGTCAGTAACTTTGTTCAGGTTTCAACTGTATCTTCTTTTGTTTATTTTCCAAAACTCTCAATTGTTTTTTGCATTTTATCCAAATTTATTGTTCTCTGTGATGGAGTTAGCTTGTAAGTAGCTATATTTGTCAGGGTTCTCCAGGGAAACAGAACTAATGTAATATATGAAGGGATAATATAATTTATGAGAGGCTTTATTAAATTGGTTCATATGCCCAAGAGGATGAAAAGTTCCATGATGTCCATCTGCAAGCTGGTAGTATTGCTTGGTCCAAGAAGATGGAAGGCTCAGAATTAGGAAGGCTGGTTATGCAGATTCTTATTCAAACTCAAAAGTCTAAGGACCGCACAGGCCTGCTGGTACAAGTCCCAGGGTCCAAAGGCTGAAGAAACTGGATTCTGATATCCAAAGAAACAGCTGCTGAAAATGTATCCACTCTGGAAGGAAGAGCCAGAGAGTGTTTTCTCCTTCTTTTATTTTTCTGTTCTGTCCAGCCCCAGATAATTGGATGGTACCTGCCTACATTCAGAGTGGGTCTTCCTCACTTAGTTTGCAGGCCTGCATGCAAGTCTTCTCTGGAAAAACCCTCGCAGATTCACCTAGAACTAATGGTTTTCCAATTCTTTAAGCATCCTTTTGTCCAGTCAAGTTGATACTCCAAACTGACTATCACAGGTGTTTACTTATCTGTACTGGAAGTAGCATTAATTCTGATATTAAAAAGTTTTAGAGACTAAAAAAAAAAAAAAAAAAAGAATAGAAAATCTATGTAATATAATCTTTCCAGCAAAATGAACAAGACTGTACTAGGAAGCAAATCTACACTCAGTATCGCTTATGCACCTAAGTGCATAAGACCTCTACATTGAGAGACACTTACAAAAAGTTTGCTAAGAGAATTTTAAAATAACTGGACTAATTAGAAAGACATGCTGTGTTCATGGGTTGGAAGACTCAGTGCTGTTAAATGTCAAGTTCTCCAGGATTTAATTATGGATTGAATGAAATTTCAGTAAAAATCTTATCAGACTTTTTTGGAATAGAAGTTGACAAGCTGCTTCTAAAATTTATTTGCAATTGAAAGTGTTCTAAAATCACCAAATGAAAGCACCATAAAAAGAACAACGTTGGAAGACTTATACTTCCTGACTTTGAAACAGTGTCATACTGTGGTAATCAAGATATCAACTACCTATATTGTATATGGAAAGGTAGCTGGAACAGAATAGAGAATCTAGAAATATATTCACTTTCAGAGTGCCTAAACAATTCTAAAGAGAAAAGTAATCTTAAAAAAAACTATCAGAATTGATATCTGAATTGGCTATCTATATGGAAAAAATTAACTTTACACATTGAAAGTAAAACACTTGTTTCTGCTACTTATTTTACTACTACTTTAAATACTAAACTTTGTCATCAAATATGTAAGTTTTCTTCTCAATTCAAGCATTTCCCACTTCTCTGTAGATATTAGCTGGATATCCTGCCATTTAACTCAGTTTTGACATGATTTATTTGGGGATAGTATCAAATTCTACAGGGTAAGGATTCAATCCACAGAACTGCTCCAACTTGAGATGCCTATTATAAGTCCAGGTTGTAACCTGTGCTTCTGACCAACTGGCTGTAACTCAGAGGTTCCCGTGACCTCTTCCCTGGGTTTGCCAGTTTGTTAGAATGTCTCCAAAACCCAGGAAAACAGTTTAATTACTAGATTACTAGTTTGTTATAAAATGATACAACTTGGAAATAGTCAGATACAAGAAATGCATAGGGTAAGGTATGTTGGAAGAGGTATGAGAGCTTCCATGTCCTCTCCAGAGAGCTGTTCTCACAGTACTTCCATGTATTTATTAACCTGAAAACTGTACACATCCTGTCTCTTAAGGATTTTTATAGAGGCTCCATCACATAGACATGGTTGATTATTAATTCAATCTCAGCTCCTCTCTTGTTCCTGGAAGATGAGGGGTGGGAGTTCCAGCTTCTAATCATGGCTTGATTTCTCTGACCAGCTCCATCCAGGAAACCCACTAAGTCACCTCATTAGAACAAAAGATGCTTTTGTTACCCAGGAAATTCCAAGGGATTTAGGAACTAATCTAATAGTCAAAGACCAAATATTAGAACAAAAAGAAATTCTAAGCACCACTATCACTTAGGAAATTATAAGAGTTTTAGGGGCTCGGTGTCAGGAACTGGAGACAGGGATCAATATTGTATTTATTATTATTTCACACATATATTTCACACATATACATAAATTAAGATGATCATGGGCTTACATGTAAAAGCAGAAACTATAAAACATCTAGATGAAAACATAGGATACCTTTGCAGCATTGCAACATCAATAAAAATAATGAAAAAAATTTAGATAGGGCCCAGAAAACACTAGAAAGGAAAAATTAATCATAGGGAATTCTTAAAAACTTCTACTTATCAAAAAAACATTAAGAGAATGAATTGGGGGGCGGGTCATAGCCATGGAGAAAATATTAGCAAAAACATATCTGATAAAGTACTTGTATTCAGAATACATAAGCTGTTTCTTCAATTCAATGAAATTAGACAAACAACCCTCTTTCTACAAAAAAAGATCAAACAACTTGAATAGATATCTTGCAAAGGATTATACACAAATGGCCAATAAATACACACAAGAATTGTTCAACATCATTAGTCATTTGAAGATTTCAAACTAAAATCATAACATATTCTCTAGAATTGCTAATCTTAAAACAACAACAAAACAACCAAATAAATCTGACAATACCGAATATTGGTAAGGAAACGATAACAATAAAAATTCTCAGGCATTGCTAAGTAGGGATATGAAATGATATGGCCATTTTGGAAATTGTGTTGGCAAGTCTTAATAAATTAAACACAGGCCAACCAAAATCCAGCAATTGTACACTTAGAGTTTTACCCAAGGAATATAGAAACACATGTTCATAAAAGCTTTTCTACAAAAATGTTAATTGCAGCTTTATTCATACTATCCAAAACTGGAAACAAAATATTCATCAATGGAGGCTGGATAGTCATAAATACATAGAATGGAATACTACTCAATAATAAAAATGCATCTTTTACTGAAATGTACAACAATATGGATGAATTTCAAAAATATTTGGTAAAGTAAACCAAACTAGATGCAAGAGCACATACTCTATGCATTTATATGAAGGATAAAATGGAAGCTGGGCGCGGCAACACACACCTGTAATCCCAGCACTTTGGGAGGCTGAGATGGGAGAATCGTGAGTTCAAAGCCAGCCTCAGTAATGGTAAGGCACTAAGCAACTCAGTGATGGTAAGGCACTAAGCAACTCAGTGAGACCCTGTGTCTAAATAAAACACAAAATAGGGCTGGGGATGTGGCTCAGTGGTCAAGTACCCCTAAGTTCAATCCCTGGTACAAAAAAAAGAAAAAGAAATGACATGTACTTGTAGTATACTACTTGACTCTTCTCTGAAGCTATTTATTTTGTGTAATAATGGAAATATTGACTTGATTTAGCTAAAAGTTGTTACATCATTATACTGGGATGAGGGGGATATATGAGAGAATAGAATTAAGTACTCAACCTGCCAAGATGAGAAGGCAATAGACATGACTAAACCAAAAACTCAGCATATGTATAAAAACTTAAAATATACTCAAAAGCACATTATGTAGAAATATGTAGATAAATATCAAAAGAAACACATGGCTTGACAGTGGTTGCCTTTGGGTCATACAAATAAAATGGCGAAGTGTGTGGCAAAGGCGCATTGTCTTATAAGCTTTTTGGTAAAACAAAACAAAACAAAAAATGAACAAATAAAAACCCCCCAAAACAAAAATACCTTTTTAAGATATGTTTGCAATAATTACTTTAAGAAAAAGAAAATAAAAAGCAAAGTATTTACAAGGTGACCTAGTAAAGCTCCTTTCATTAATAAGTGCAAATATGTTTATTTCTAAGACCTAAAAGAAATCAGGTTCTGGGCGGAAAAAAAAAAAAGAATTGTCAGATAATTTCACATTAAGACTAAAAGAAACTTCAAGATTCCTATATCTCTTTCTGATTGAATTTCATGGGAATCTTCGTGTTAGGGATTCTTGGGATGTCTACTGTAAGGAAATGCTTTTCTTTTCTCAACAGTAAATGAAGAAGCATTAGTGAGGAAGTGGGAGTGATATAGATATAGAGTTATTAATAGATGTGTTACAGGTCACTGCAAATGGTCACCTTAAAAAATTCTGCAGTTGAATGATCTGTATGAATTATTTCAAAAGCTTATTTATTAAACTATATTCTGGTCTCTTGTTTAGGACAGCATCTACTTATACATAGTATAAAACTATAATTATTAAGACAATCTAAGACTCTATCTTTATGTACATAACCTTAGTTTCAGGAAAGTTGAGATATTGTTCCCACTATTTCTAGGTTGTATTTGCTTCCTGTGACACTTGAATGACCATTCCTTTAAATATATCTGATGCATCTTTCAGTGCATCTATTGGAATGACTTGTGATGATTGTAAACTCATGACTCTTTTTCTTACTCTTCTTAGATTCTAGCACCCATACTTTACACATTTTGATGTGGCTAGGATAAATTGTTCTTAATTCTCTCATTTATGTTTTTTGGGGTTAATTGAAGGCATCACAAAATAATTATAACTAATACACAAATACTTGTATAATAGTAGAGCAATAGAATATTAGCTGTTGTATGCATAAATCTACTTGTGAAACACTTCACGTGCTCCTTCTCAAATGATAAAAAATAAATAGTATTTCTAATAATTGTGCAGAAGAAATTTGTGAAACAGTAGGAAATACATAAAGTATAGGAATAATTCCATAAAATAGTGATAGTTGGTAGCCAAAGTAGCTAAAATAAAATTATGGCAAAACAGTAACAACTACAATAAAACCAACAACAAAACAAAATGAACTAAAAGAAAAAAAAAAAAAAAAGAGCAGGTCCAGGTATGTATTCTCTCAGGTTAGATAGATATGACCCTATTCTAAGAAGATGGATTGGTACTTCATTTTTCTATTCCTGTATTTTAAAAAATTTCAAAATTGGTGCAGAGGTTGTAGCTCAGTGGTAGAGTTCTTCCCTAGCATGTGTGAGGTGCTGGGTTCGATCCTCAGCACCATATAAAGATAAATAAATAAAATAAAGATATTGTGTCCATCTACAACTACAAAAAATATTTTAAAAATCTCAAAATTGCTGTAACTATTGGTCAAAAGACTAAAAAAAGTAAAAGTAAAATAATTATAGCTTATTACCTACTTCACATATACATATTAAATATGATTACTTGATTTTTTTTTTTGTACCCAGGATTGAACTCAGGAGTATGTGACCACTGAGCCACTTCCGCAGCCCTATTTTGTGTTTTATTTAGACACAGGGTCTCACTGAGTTGCTTAGTGCCTCGCCATTGCTGAGGCTGGCTTTGAACTCACGATTCTCTTGTCTCAGCCTCCCAAAGTGCTGGGATTACAGGTGTGTGCCACCTCACTCAGCTTTGATTTTGGTCAAAACCTTGACTATCTATTGTACTTAAATGAGTTTTCTAGGGATATGATTTCAGTGTGTTTTGCTTCCTGCCACCCTGGAAGTTCTTTTAATTTTCTCTATCATCATGTCCAGTTAGATAATGTGTATTCATAAGAAAATGCTAGTGATAAAATTAAGTGTCATTGATTTTGCAAATTTTTTATAAACATAAATGGATAAAATGTTATTCTGAAAATATTTTTTAAAGAGAATGGAAAAAAATTGGAATCCTATTTATTTAAAATATATGAAGTTTTGCATTACTACTGACTTTGAAAACCAAGCTGGATATGGTGGTGCACACCCATAATCCCAGTAGCTTGGGAGAATGACACAGGAGAATTGCAAGTTCAAAGCCAGCCTCAGCAACTTGGAAAGGCCCTAAGCAACTTAGTAAGACCCTGTGTCAAAATAAAAAATAAAAAAAGGATTGGGGATGTCGCTTGGTGGTTAAGTGCCCCTGCCCCTGGGTTCAATCCCTGGTACCAATAAATAAGTAAATAAAATAGAGGAAAAAGTAGGCTCAGGTCTTCATCATGTCAGATTAGGCCCTGACTTCCTTAACAAGACTCCTAAAGCTCAAGAAATAAAATCAAGAATCAATAAATGGGATGGATTCAAACTAAAAAGCTGCTTATTAGCAAAAGAAACACTCAATGAGGTGAAGAGAGAGCTTATCTTTGGGAGCAAATTTTTGCCACACACACGTCAGATAGAACACTGATCTCCAGGATTTATAAAGAACTCAAAAAACTTAACACCAAAAAAAACCCAAAAAAACAAAAACAAAAAACAAAACACAACACAATCAATCAATGGGCTAAGGAGCTGAACTGACATTTTTCAGAAGAAGATATACAATCGATCAACAAATATATGAAAAAGTGTTCAGCGTCTCTAGCAATTAGAGAAATGCAAATCAAAACTACCCTAAGGTTTCATCTCACGCCAGTCAGAATGGCAATTATCAAGAATACAAACAACAGTAAGTGTTGGTGAGATTGTGGGGGGAAAGGCACACTCACACATTGCTGGTGGGACTGCAAATTGGTGCAACCAGTCTAGAAAGCAGTATAGAGATTCCTTAGAAAACTTGGAATGGAACCACCATTTGATCCAGCTGTCCCACTCCTTGGTCTATACCCCAAAGACTTAAAAACAGCATACTACAGTGCTGCAGCTACTTCAATGTTTATAGCCGCTTAATTCACAACAGCTAAAGTGTGGAACCAACCTAGATGCCCTTCGATAGATGAGTGGATAAAGAAACTGGTATATATATACACAATGGAATATTATTCAGCAATAAGAGAGGATAAAATTATGGCATTTGCAGGTAAATGGATGGAGTTGGAGAATATCATGCTAAACGAAGTAAACCAATCCCAAAAAACCAAAGGCTGAATGTTCTCTCTGCTAAGTGGTGCTGATCCATACTGGGAGGAGAGGCAAGGGAAGAAATGAGGAAATTTAATTGGGCAAAGGGGAGGGACGGGGGTATGGGGTCAAGAAAGATGGTGGAATGAGATGGGCATCACTACCTTAGGTACATGTATGACTGAACATATGGTGCAACTCTACATTGTGTACAACCAGAGAAATGAAATGTTGTGCTCCATTTGTGTACAATGAATCAAAATGCATTCTGCTGTCATGTATACCTAATTAGAATGAATGAATAAATAAATAAAGAAGAAAGAAAGAAAAGAAAAAGTAGTTCTATAAAATTCTCCCTGTTGTATATTAAACATGCGCTGTAAAGGCAGGTAGAGTAATAGAAATCTGTTGGTGACCTCAACAGTCTTTTAGCTAACAATATAGTACCAAGGACCAAAATATTGCTGGTACAAAAGAGTTTCCTTGTTCCCTGTTTTTAAGTATAATGGTCTTAATATAAATTACAATATTTGTGTAAATAATCAACTTACATTTTAAAATCTCTTTTAAGTGAATGACATTAAATACATGAATGTATTTCACACTTCATTTGCAAAATAATTGAAACTTCAAAGTGAAATACATTCAATTTCAGTAATAATATGCACAAAAATAAATGCTTATGGATTAGTGAATATTTAATAAGATTGTAAGGACTAATTATTATCTTATTTTGCATTTTTCTTATTAAACAAAAATTTAATTTTTTGTGTGGTATTTGGTATTGAACCCAGTGCCTTGTGTATGCAAGGCAAGCACTCTACCAATTGAGCTATATCTCCAGCCCACAGAATTTAATTTTAAAATGTAAATGTTTTAGTATCTTCAAGAATTTTTCCTAATTTGATATTTTTGCTGTTTGTTAATCCAGGTACTGTTACTTTTTGTACTTCTTGCATTTTCTTCTCTGTTTCAAAAATATCTTTTCCATTGCAACTAATAGAAAGTATCAGAAGTAAATTTAGAAAATAACTTATCTGGGCAACAGAAATACTACATTTCTATTATTTGTTAGGATATACTTATTCCTGACTGAATAAAAATAAGAGATACCATGGACAATAGCCAAAATTATAATTTATCTGGTATCTGTAGTGTATATCACACACATACACAATTCCTAACCTGTAGGCAGGAGATCAATGCTTCATGAAGCATGGTCATTATTATGGTTTTTTGCCAGATGCAGTGGCACATACTTGAAATCCTAGTGACCTAGGAGGCTGAGGCAGGAGGATTACAAGTTTGAGGCCAACCTCTGAAATTTAGTGAGGCCCTAACCAACTTAGCAAGACCTTGTCTCAAAATAATATTAATTAATTAATTGATTAATACATTTGAAAAATGGGAAAGTGCCCTGGGGTTCAATCCTCAGTAACCACAGTAACAACAAAGAACTTATTTCAAGTAAATAAAAATACCCAAATTAATATTTTAAAAAGCATCTAGCATGGTACTGGTTCAATAAATAATAATATAAAAAAATTAATCATTAAACATCAGTGATTTTTAAAGTTTTTTGGTAAGATAGGCCAATGATTATCACATATTAACTTTTAAAATATTCTTTTGACATTTTACAATATAATTTTAGATAGTACTGTTCTAGTCTTGCAAGGTCAGTAATTTTCAGTTTTATCATTATATTTTCTTATAGTGGTGATGCAGTAGTTAATGTGGTCTTTAATTTTGTAGACAGCTAACACCTGGCTTACTGAGACTAACACTTTCACACCAATAAGTAAAACTTGGTAAGATAGATTGTCTAATGCACAGATCTTATGCTGTAGTTATAGTGTTAAGAAGTCCTTGTTATTATGAATGTGCATTATGAGTATATTGTACAGAGTCCTGGTATGCAAATGTGTAGCATTCAGAGAAGTGAAATAATTCTGTGTTATTATTATCTTTGTAAATTACATCTTAAGAGTTTTTGAGGACTTTATGATGGCAGTTTCTATAGTCACAGTTATACAGTATGTGCAGCACAAAGTGTTTTCTTTCACTATTAACAATAACTGAGCCAATGAAAATGCTTTTTAAATATACACTCGGCAAGCAGTTATCTGGCTCTTCCTTCTTACTATCCACAAACCATCTTTTATAGTCTTTTAAGACAGCATAAGAAACAGCTTTGTAAACATCTGTTTTTCATTGTTAATTGTCAGGAAAACTGGGGACCTAAATGCTTCTTTGGAATCCTCTTAATCCTATCAAGAATAAGTTCTATATGCTAAATTTTCTTTAGATCATTCCTTTAGGCTTTTTAAAAAACCTGTATTTCATTCATTTTATATTATAATATTTTTGTAGATATTTGAGGACATTACTTTGTAGTAATTAAAGTTATTAGTAACTAGTTATATTTTACATAAAAATGAATACACAGTTAAATGCAATGTACCTTTTCAAATCATTTTAGAATTTTCTTGGGCATATTACACATTTAACTATGTAATAATAAGAAATATAAGGAAAAGGTATTTAGTAGCTAAAGGAGAGATTAAGTTAGAGCTTCAGATCTCCTGACATAATTATTCTTTCAGAAATATGCTTTATTTTCATAGGCTTTTTCTGTTCCAATAATTGAGCCATTAATGTCAACAGACTATCTCTGGCAGTGATATACTAAGAAAGCTTTTGCAATAATACAGTATGACTTTCTTGTAAATAAGAATGATCTGTTGCAATAATTACTTTAAAAATATTAAAATTCTGGTTTAGTTTTTCTGAATTTTTAATGTTAAAGCAAATGTATCTACCTTCTGAGAACAGAAAGAGCATCTGTAATTTAATAATTAAGTAATACATAATAACTAATAATTTTTGATGCCTATAAATAGACCTAAGTAACAAGAGTAAGAAATATTAAGAGAAAGATTGTTAGTTAAAACATTTTTATTCAGAATGTACTAATTTTAAAACATTTTACAACCTTTATTATATTGGCATCTTTCTGTGCAATTAGAATGCATTGTCATTTTTTCTTGTACTTTATTAGTTTCTAAGCTGGTAGAAATTGGAACTTCACTATTTACTATTTATATCTGCTTTTTAGTTTTTGCTTTTCAAACTTGTATTGGAGTACTGTAGAACTAGGCCTTATCACTGCATATAAAATTAATTGAAATGACATATTGTTGCAGTTTCTATGACAACCATATCATGATGCTGATGTTCTTAAAAATTTATAAACTATAATCTGAGATATGCTAATTCTAGTGAACATAGTTAACACTTATTTGCTTAATATTCATTTTAGTACTAAACTTCATCAACTTTGAAAGTAGGTTGATAACATATTGTATACAATTAAAAGAGGTATTTAAATGTTGAGCTCTTGAGTTTAAATATTTTCCTTAGACACCTACTATGCTAGAACTTTAAGTGTAAGTAAAGCTTTTCAATTATTATTTTCTTAGACATGAATGAACATGACGATTATCATTGTGGCAAATTCTCAGTATTGTTGTCTTTGTCCCCTCATTTGAAAGATAATATACTCAAACCTAATGCAAAAGATCCTGATAAAAACTTCAAAAAGTCAAAAAATCTGATGAGTTATTTAAATAATAGCAAACATCCAGATACTTGGGAACACTGAATTCTTTTTTAGCTTTCATTTGTTTAATTGATTTTAGGAAGTAAGTATCTCTATTTTATTACATGTACAATTATGATACATCTTAAGACATAAAACTTAGCAAGTTATGGAATAATTTTGCATAGCAATTATATTAAACACTTTGATTTGAGATACAGTTTGAGGTTTCTTTTAGAACTAATTTAAAAGTAAAATACGTAATTTGGAACTGGATCATGACTACAGATTCTCTTAAATAGTTTTTTTAGGTATATCATTTGATAAGTCAGAAAAACTACTTTTTGAAATGTATGTAATTTATTGGTTATAAATTAACTCAGTTATAAAATAACTGAGTAATTTAAATAGTATATTCCAGATAAAATGAAGTAACATCATGTGGAATTATCAAATACTGAATATAATGTTTCTGCTGGCATTTTTAATAAAACTTAATTTTAAGTATATGTGCAATAGTCTTTTAATTATTGTTTACTAAATTATAAAAGCACAAAAGGTAAATCCTTAGTTAATATACATTTAATTATTTACTTTGCATATACAGTAAATATTTAAGTGTGAATAAATCTTCAATATAATTGTGATATTTAAAAACACACACATCAGAAATCTTGTATTTAGAAATTTTCACAGTGGCAATCTGGGATTTGAGACAAAAGATTTTTAAGTAAAAAAATTTTAAAATTAGAGAATTTAGTCAAGTTCAGTTTTAAAAACACAACGCTAACACATAGCAATACATAAAACAAAATTCCTGAGAGAAAGTATCAAATTTTTAAAGACTAGTAATATTAGCAAATTATCATTTTTGTTTGATATTTATTGGTGACCTGATTTATAGCATTCTGTTTGTTTCTTGCTTGTCTTTTACAAGGTATCACAATGGATCTAATACTTATTTATCAAATGTTTTCACCATGACTAAAATGTATAATGACATTGTCTTAATAAATAGCAAACATCAGATTTGGGAAGTGTTTCTTTAGACAGACAGAAGCACATATGAAGGTGTGTGAATGCATTAGCAATATTACTTAATGCTTAAAAGATATTAGAAGAATGTTACCATGAGGAGGACTTTGAATTTTAGTGAATAAAGTTTACTTCTAGGGTTGAATTATCTTATAACCCTTCATCATATTTTTCATTTGTTTTTTGTGATATTCATGCTTTTCTATGTAATCATCTAGATCACTTTTAGCTAGAAAAAAGTTCCTAAATTCTGTGTACCATTGTAAGAAAAACATTTGGATGACTTACATTTTTTTTTTGTCTCATGTTTCAGTGGCATTAGTTTTGGTAGCCTGAAGCAATAAAATAATTTCTTAATAAATTTGTGTTTTTCAGATAACATTTCAAAAATATTAGATTTGGCATTTAAAAAATGGCTAACAAGTATGAATTTTTTTTTGAGATCAGTAGAGCTTTACAATGTGTTCCTACCACATTCTTTATTTGTGGTGATTTTATTTCATTATATTTTGCCATTAATATTATATTTATAGTAAAGTGGAACATATAGACTGAAAACTGACTTCTTTTGTTAGAATTTTTTGTTTAAAAATCATGGAATTGGCCTCTCACTGCACATTGGATTTCTCTTTAATGATATTTCTACCCAAGTCTACTGTCTTGGGTTGTATTAGACTTCAGTGTATATTCCTTTCATTTAGGATAAAATGAACAACCAGCATTATGTATGGCAGAGCCAAGGCTCCTTTGAGTTGAGGCTCTGGGGACATTGTACAAGTCTAATGTTCTTCCATGAGGTTAGCCTACCCTACTGAGACTAAGAAATGAGATGATTTGAGGGCTATTACATACTTAAGTTTTCAAGGCGGATTAGACTAGCATTACTTACACAGGTGTTTCTATAATTGGGATTCCCTGGGAAAATTCAGTACTGTATTCAGTAACACTCAGTTTCCAAGTGAGTGAAGGAGTGATCAATGTTAATTTGCTAGTTTGTGGCATAAAACGAGGGAATGTTGTCTAGCTTAGGGGCTTGTTGCTTCCCTCCTTTGAAAAGACATTCCTGTTGCCCATTAGCACCATATAGAACTGTGGGTTCTATTTTAAAAATTTATTTCATTGTTATTTATTTGCTAACTAGAATTCTGAAATGCAGCAGTTGGAGTCAGCCAGGGCTGATTTATGCTTTCATGTAAAACCAAATAGTGCCCAAGTGTTCTTTCCCTTGAAATAAAGGAAATTCTGCTTCTTTTGTAAAACACTGTTTAAACAATATCTATGTACTCAAGTACCAGGGAAAATGATAGAGGCATTGATGGGGCACAGTTCACTGAGGATGACCTCTGGTGTGGCCTTGTAGAAGTCTCCAAGTCTTGGAGGCAGTGTCCAGGAATAACAAAAAAACACAATTATGTTATTCCAGGATTTAGCCAGGGGGTTCTTAAGCTTGGTATCTTTATAGCATAAGGCAACACATAGGAAGAATAGTGCACACACAAAAGATTTAATAGAGGCAGGAATGTGAAAAAGGGAAATAAGGGATATAATTTATAACAATCATTATTTTTACCAAATCCATTGTTAGACTTTCAGAAGGACAGATTTCCTGAGAAATGGGCGACTATGGAGCTAAAATGCCTAGCTCTACCAGCAGGCAGCCGGGCTGCCTGAACGTCCCTCTGCTGCCCGAAGTTCTCATCTCAGAGACCTGGGCTTGTGACCTTGGGTCTAGCCTCCCACGTCCCTGAATCCCTTTATCTCCGGTCCTGAAAGGTGTAGAGCAAGCGGGAGATGAGCCCCAAGCAGTGCGGAGTCTGCGCTGAACCAAGGTCACTACAGAAGACTCTCAGGTCCTCATATAGGACAGGAGCGGACACTGTCTCATCGAAGCTGCCCCTTACCCTCTGCCACTGCCCTGAGAGTGCTTTTAGTTTCCGAATCGCAGCCCCCTCATAGAGCTGCAGATTGTTTGACCCAAGCTTTGTACTCTACTAGGAGAATGCGTCTTTGCTGGATTCACGGCTGTTGGGTTCAGCTAGTTTGTAGTTTTAGCCCGTCGCTATTTTCAGCTTGTGTCTCAGAGAGCAGGCCCAGTTTCTTGGGCTCTTTCGGCCCGAAGGGCCACCAGCCTTTCCTTCTTTTTCAAGCAGCCCCAGGAGGTCGCCGAGGCTGCTCGGCCGGTGTCAGCCTTGTTGACCTCCAAAGTCCTGAGTTGAGCGCAGTCTTCCGCTCGACCTCAAGGTGGCGACTTAGGCACATAAACAAAGCTCGGCCAAACCGGACGGTTGGCACCCTAGCGGTTCATCCACGAATCACGTATCCCAGTTTCCCTGCTGCTCTTAGGAGGGCTGAATTGAGTGTTAAAGGGAACCTCAGTTTAGACGAGGAGTTCGGTCAGAATGTCAAAAGTGTGCGTGTGTGTGTGTGCGTGTAAGTGTGGAAGGAGAGAGAGAGAGAGAGAGAGAGAGAGAGAGAGAGAGAGAGAGAGAGAGAGAGAGAGAGAGAGAGAATGAATGAGAATGAATATGACTGACAGACACCACGCTCGGGCGCGAAGGCAACGGAAAGTGGTGATGGGGTGGAATCCCTTGACTGAACCTATTGGGGACGCCGCGAACCTCCTTGCATCACCTGAGTCCGAAGGCCCAGCGACCCGACGGGCTGGGGCTTCGGGACCGCTGTGTAGCCCGAGATACCTCCATCAGTGAGCAACTGGCAGAGAGGGACAGAGGTTCTGGTCGCTGCCACCAGCGGTAGATTTGCTAATGTCGTTTTAGTGGCACCAACGATTTATGAGTAGAGAAACCAGGAAAATAAAGCCCTTCGCGAAGCTTGTGCCCTTCTCCCGGGTGCATGCTGGCAGATCTGAGTAGTGGAAGTAGTTGGGGGTGGGGAAGAGACACAGACAGCAAAAGAATAAACGTGCGACAGTCATACAATCTTACCTTTGGAACGAGAGGACACGGTTCCTAGAACTGAGATTTCCATATTCAGTCTGCATCCCAGCTGTTTCTCCTGTGGGCGCTTTCCTGCCCAACACCGTCTTCTGACTAACTTGGACAAGGCTCGAGGTGCCCCCTTCTTTTATCCTCCCCCCTTTTTATTTCCAGACATTCCCTAAACTCAATCCAGGGCATATCCAGAAGTCGGTACAGTACAGAGCTTCCATTCAATCGTGGGGTTGAGGGGTGGGGGCAATCCCGTTTACAGTTTCTCTTAGGCAGATGGAAGAAGTAGATGGGACTTTGGAGGGGTGCATAGGAATGGCATGTCGTGTTGGTGGCAGGGAAGCGCGATTTCTCTTAGGTCTCCGTGCTGCAGGTAAGGTTCTCAGATTCCAGCTGCCCTCCTGCAGAGCTGCAGTAGCGGGTGAGAGTGGAGGGCGATCCTCCTCTGATTAGAGGGGAGTGGAGGAGGGTGGAGTGGGAGAGAAATGGACCCTGGACAGGCTCCACGGACACACATTGGCTTAGTTGGTGTCTGTGCTCGCTCTATGCTGCTGCCTTTGGGAGCTTTTGAGCAAGGTAGTTGCGCCAGGCTTTTCTCCTTTTCTCCCTCCTCCCCTTTTCCATGTGTTAAAAAGAAGTGAATACCCTTCTAAAATAAGTTTAAAAATCTTTTTCTGACTTTTCATTTGAGGAGTCAAAGGATTAAATAAATGAAACTTTATTTGACTGGGGAGTTTACCCAGAGATTCAGCTACATCTCTGGTCTTTGGCCTTATTCTAATTCCATGGTGGTAATTACCCTTCGTTTCTTTAAGTGCAATAGATTTATTGCCTTAGAGACTATGCACAGTTTGATTGAATTATTCATTTTTTTCTTTGGTGTAGACTGCATCTGGGGACTCTGATGTGACGTGTAGATTTTTTTTTTCAGGAACAAAGGGAATGTGGAAATGAAAGAGAGAGGGAGAGAGAGGCTGGCAGATGTAATGAGACGCGGTGAAGGTGTACGCAGACTGGCACTCCCACTCCTTCCTTCTGCTCTCACTGCAGCCCTGGGTAACTCGCAGGCTAACACAAACAGCTTTTCTCCCGCAGCCTGCCCTCTGTCACTGTAAGTACATCAGCCTTCTCTTATCAGCATGCAGATTCCAGCCACGCACTCCCCTAGCCTCCGCTTTGCACCTTACATAGCAGAAGCACATTAGAAAATTAACTTTCCTTAGCCAGGAAAGGCATGTCTATAAAACTTATTTTTGATTTATCTTTATTTCTCTTGGAAAAAAAAGTTTTATGCATTTTTGCCACTTTTTCCTACCTCCTTTGTGGCGGTGCTCTGCAGCTATTGTCGCTGTGGCTGTGTTCTTCCTAACAGGATGATGGGCAGATGCAAATGAAATTTAATGTTATTCTCCATCCATTTAAAGTCACGGAACAACGCCTTGTCCTTTTGCAAAATAACGTCTTAAAGAATGCAGAGCATTATTCATCGTTTGCTGTTTTGCATTTGTTACTGAAACACGAGTTAGGACCTCTTCGAGGCAGTCCCAAGGGCATTGTTATTTAGGAGTTGAGGTTATTGGGTTGCTCCAAACTTAAATGAAGTGTAATGGACTGCAGGAGTGTTGGTATGTTTGTTATCCCGTTTAAGGAAACCAATTGCGAAAACTTTTATCCGTGCTGTAATTAAAGTTTTCAACTTCTTTCCTTTTGGCTTTTACACTCACTTATTCTTCGTTTCAGTAAAAGTTCTCTTTCTTGGTGTTTTGGAGTGCATGTCATTTGTTTGCCCTGTTTACACAGTAGCTATGAAGCCCTTCCTGAAAGAAGTTAGCGACCTTAAGATGAAGTCATATAGGTCTGAAGTATCCGCCTGACGGGTGTGAGGAGACTTTGAAAGCAGGCATTAGAAGTTTCAACGGCCGTCGTGATTTTTGCGTGGGTGTTTTAAATATTAACTTCTCCAGCAGAATTAACTGCGTTGCCCTTCCCAAGTTCAGGGAGACCTCTCTCCAGGAACCGCGTGCGCCTTTCCTTTGCGACTTCGCGCCTCTCATCTGGAGGTGCGAGGCCAAACTTAGCAAAGCCGAGTTACCTTTGCTGGTTGCGGTGCGCCGGGACACCCGGACAGCGCAGAGGCAGCAGTCGCTCGGGGCAGGTAAGTCAGCCCCACCGGTCTGCTCTTCCTTCCTTCCCTCCCTCCCTCCTTCCCTCGTTCCTGAAGTTCAGCGCCTGGGGTTCTTGCGCGGCGCAGGGATCCGACCCCCAGTGGAAGTGAACGTGTGTCCCGGGATCTGGCTGAGTGGTCTGGGTGCCCTCAGTACATCCGTGGACTTCACGGAGCCAGAAGACCAGTACCGACCAGGTGCAGAGCCCCGCACTTAAACCGACTTCGGTGCTCTCTGCCTAGCTCACTGCTTGGAATAGCCCGCGCCCCGGACCTGAGAGGAAATCCTTAGCCAATACCCCCGCCCCCAGGGCCACGTGTCACCCGTTGCACAGTCTCAAGTGCGGCACCAAGACCCCAAACTTTAGTTTCTTTCCTTCAGGATCAGAGTCGCGACCCACTCTGGGTTCCGCCTTAACAATTTACTTTGGCACTAGTTTATTAGTTAAAACTAAAGAGGATTCCTGACACTCCTTTTCAGAAGGTTTGTCGGGACTGGGTATTAGGGCTTTGGATGACAAAGATTTTGATGATGTCCTCTTTTCCTTCTTGTTTCCCGCCAGCGGCCTGCATATGGTCGGCGGGGTCAGTCTTGTCTCCCAGAACCCTGGGTACGGAGTTCTTTTAAAGGACGAACGCACTATTTAGAAAACTAAACCTATTTTCGCAATTGGAGGTACCCACTCGCGCCCCAGTGTTTTGGTACCTGAGGTTTCAGTGGCCCTTCCCTAAGGAATCGGGCGTTGGAACCTAATCAACCCTCTCATTTGCATACTTTTAAGACAGACAGGTCATTCGATTTTTGACCTTTTTAGGCTTGGGAGAAGTCCCTCCCCATCCCCCCCACCAGCGTTGAAGTTCCAGGTCAGGCAGCGGAGGGCGAGGCTCAGGAATCCAGTGCTGGGCCAGCCGAAGACACCCCCCCCGCCG
>PVHX01024056.1:6792-24759 GCA_004024805.1 Geosciurus inauris
CACTGAGTCGCTTAGTATCTCGCCGTTGCTGAGGCTGGCTTTGAACTCGTGATTCTCCTGTCTTAGGCTCCCTAAGTGCTGGAATTACAGGCTTGCACCACCGCGCCCAGCCCAGCAATTCTATTTCTGCGTGTATATCCAAACAAATAAAATTACTATCTCAAAGACATTTCTTCACTCCCATGTTCATTGAAACATCATTCACAATAGTTAAGATTTGGGAACAAGCCAGACGTGGTGGCACACAGCTGTAATCCCAGCACTTTGGGAGACTAAGACAGGAGAATCACGAGTTCAAAGCCAGCCTCAGCAATGCAAGGCACTAAGCAGATCAGTGAGACCCTGTCTCTACATAAAACACAAAATAGGGCTGATGATGTGGCTCAGTGGTTGAGTACCCCTGAGTTCAATCCCCAGTACTAAAAAAAAAAAAAAGATTTGGGAACAACCTGAATATTCATTAACAGATGAATGAATAAAGAAATTGTGATAATATAAGTGTGTGTACATAGGAGAATATATAAAAAAAGAAGAGCATCCTGTAATTTGTGACAAAATAGATGAACTTGGAGGGCACTATGCTAAGTGAAATAAGGTACACACACACAAAAACAAATACTATATGGTATAACTTATATGTCAAACCTAAAAAACAAAAACACAAAAATACCACTAAATTCATAGAAACAGAGTAGAATGAAGGTTTCCAGGGACCCAGAGTTGGAGCATTTGGGGAAATGTTGTTCAAAGAGAACAATTTACTAGTCTTTAGATAAATAAGACCTGAGTATCTAATGTACAGCACAGTATCTATAGTTAATACTGTATTATATACTTAAAATTTGCTAAGAGAATAGATCTTAAGTATTCTCATAATAAAATGGTAAGTATGTAAGGTACTAGATGTCAATTAATTTGTTTTAATGATTTTACAATACATATGTAAAATTAAACCATTATGCTATACATTTTAAATACATACTATTTTATTTATCAATTATAATAAAGCAGCTGGGCACGGTGGCGCAAGCCTGTAATCACAGTACTTAGGGAGGCTGAGACAGGAGAATCACGAGTTCAAAGCCATCCTCAGCAAGGGCGAGGCGCTAAGCAACTCAGTGAGACCCTGTCTCTACATAAAACACAAAATAGGGCTGGGTATGTGGTTCTGTGGTCGAGTACCCCTGAGTTCAATCTCCAGTACCAAAAAAAAATTATAATAAAGCTAGAAAAGAAAAGTTGATAGAATTTGAACAGCATCATCTATGATCTAGTTTCTTTGAGAACCATTCTCCCAGGTAAGCATTTAGGTTATAAGAATTTTCTTTCTGAAATTGATAGTTTAAGGCAATTTGTTACAGTGAATATGTTAGTTTGAATTATGATTCTACTGCTTATTAATCATGAGGATTTATGCAAATAATCACCTTGTGTTTTAGTGTCATTATATTTTATATCAAGATGGCAAAAATAACTACCTAAAACAGTGGGATAACAGTAGACAGAATGGAAGACTTCCACATGTTTTAATACTTTGAGTCATTGATAAATGGTGGAAATCAGCATCTGAGGGGAAATTATCATTTCTTCACACAATTATGTCTTTTTAGATAAACATTTATTCAGCACATACTGTGTCAAGCAGTATTTTAAGGGTTGGGGGAAGATTGATAGCTTGTGAAGAAATCAATTACTATCTCAGTTTTAATGAATTTATATTCTGCAAAAATGGATGAAAAACTTTTCACTACCTTTTTACATTAGAAGGAAGGAATATGGTCTAATTGTGGATATGTCATTGAAGGGACAATGGTATGCAAAGTTTAAATACCAGATAGTAACAGAAACTTACAGTGTCATAGATGCTAGCTCAAATTACTTATGGAGGCGTCCCATGTTATCTGAAAAAAAAATATATATATATATTTCTTTATTTTTAGAAGCAGCCAAAATTTAGAGCCAAAGCTCTGAGTTAACTGTGTGGTAAAGCCTAAGAACATGATTTTTATTCAAAGAAATAAATTCTGACTAATAAAATAATGATCCCATTTTTCTTATATGTCTTATACACTTACACTGAAGGCACTTAAAAAAAGGAGTTCTAGAACCAGACTTGTGATATATGCCTGTAGCCGCAGCTACTCAAGAGGCCAGAAAGCTGAGGTGAGAGGATTACTTAAGCCCATGAGTTTGAGATACCAACCAAGGTAGCACAGCAAGACTCATTTTTTAAAAAAGGAACTCCAAAAATCTCTTGGAACCACAGCATAATGGTTTGGAAAAATTGTATTTTTCTAAGGTGACAGCTTAAATAAAACAACTTTTATTTGATGTGTGCTTTTTGCTGTTTTTAATCACATTTTTAAAATAACATAGCCCATTGTTAAAACTAGTTAAATATAGAATAGATATGTCTTGATTCCTACCATCCAAATAAAATTAATGTTTTCAAGTTATATTTATTACATAATAGTCACTTCTTATAATGTATTCTTATCTGTTTATAAAATGGAATTTTATTTTTAGGCATAAAATCTCAATCATCTTATGTCCCAGCTAAAAATTAGACCAACCAAAAAGAAAAATACTTGTTTAAGGTTGACAAGATTATGTCTAATTTGCTGCCCTTCTGGATACAATTAGCAAATGGCATGTTGCTAGATATGATTTGTGTAGCTTCTTTTGTTTGAAAGTTTCAGATATGCCTCTTTGAAGTGGGAAGGTTTGAACTCCTATTTCCTACTGTAAATTGCAGCTTGGCAGGAAAGAAGAGGAGACTGCTGTTTGAGGATTTTGCAGCTGATTAAATTAGCATTTCTATATATGTGACTTACTGAAGAGCATGACTGAGCTCTCCGTTGGGAAGCAACATATGTGTAGGATCTGGCAGGGTAATGAAACACACAGGAAATTTCTAATATTGTATAAGTACAATTGTTAGTACATGCAATGAAAAATTCTGGTGCATTCTTAGAAGCTAGAACTTAGTATTACTGTTATAAAAGCCTTTTGAGGGCTGGGGTTGTGGCTCAGTGGTAGAGCACTTGCCTAGCATGTGTGAGGCACTGGGTTCGATTCTCAGCACACATAAAAAAATAAATAAATATGTTTTAAAAAGTCTTTTCAGAATTGTCATCAACTAAGGAATATGAAAATAATTACAATGGATGCAATTACTAAGGCTTAAGCTTTGGAAGCTGTGTAATGGTCTATGGGGAAAAAACGACTTTTAACTGTTTTCTTTTATCAAATGCAAACGATCACTTCTTTACTTTTTGGTACTACAAGGTACTCCAGGATCATCTTGCATTTTCTCTGGCCCAACCAAAGACTCAATACTTCTCTATGTCAAACTGGTGAAGAAGCTAATTTAAAGTAACCCTTATATTAGTGTATTCAGGCTTCTATAACAAAATACCTTAGACTTGGTAATTTATAAATAACAGAAACTTATTGCTCATAGTTCTGGAGAATGAGAAGTTCAAGATCAAGGTGCCCACACATTCAGTGTCTGGTGAGGGCTTGTTCTCTGCTTCAAAAAAAGCACCTTATTGTTCCCTCCTAAAATGATGGAAAGAGGGGGAAGGTATTTTCAAATGATTTTGTAAGAGAACTAACAGTATCCAAGACAGCAGTCCTCATGACCCAATCACCTCCTAAAGTCACCAATTCTTAGTAATATTGCCATGGGCATTAGGTTTCAACATAAATTTTAGAGGACCACCGACCTTCAGTAATAGCAATTCTTGGGGACTTCAGATGCTATTTTTTTAAAATATTTTTTTAGTTGTAGATGGACACAATGTCTTTATTTTATTGCTTTGTATGTGGCGCTGAGGATCGAACCCAGGGCCCCACACATGCGAGGCAAGTGCTCTAACACTGAGCTACAGTCCCAGCCCTTCAGATGCTATTTTTATCTCCTCTTTAGTCCATCAATGAGGAAGGGATCACTGCACTAGAGTTATGAGGATATTTTAATACATAACACCTGGAAGTGGATAGATGAGATTATTCATTGGTCACTTAGCACTCAGCCCTGAGAATTAAGGTGCTGTATGTCCTGCAAGAACATGGGAATGAAAAAAAAAAAAAGAACATGGAGATGTCACACTTGGAAATATAGTAGATATCAGGAGTTGCAGACAACAGGCTGTATAATATCAAGAGGGTAGGATGGTTCCTGGATCCTGCAGGAAATATTTACTGGCTTGTCTGAATAACTTCATGACAGGAAAAGAATGGAAATGTGCTACCAGGAATAAACTTAATGGTGCCTGTTTCCGATGATAGAGAGGATTGATTAGCTAGAGAACATATCTGTAGGAACAGACGAATGGAACTTGCAGTTCAGCCCTTTGAGACCCTCTTGATTTCACCAGATGTCCATGCAGTATATAATATTAGGCATTAATTTTAAGTCTCATACTACAATAATTTGAACAATAAAATAAATAACACTGTTACTATAAGTCATAGAATAAATATCCATGAGTTTATAGAGATATAAATAAATAATTGAATAAAAAATAATCCTTCCTTATGGAAAAATACAATTAATAAGTATACATGCCAAAAATGAATAGAAAATCATCATTAGAGAACCACAGTAATAACTGTCATTGACAAGATCTACTGAAGGATGTTAACATTAGTGAGCAAAGTTTTATGGAGAAATTGTATAATCTCAAAGTATTTTCTTTGAGATATTTCCTACTAACAAAGAGAACAATGATAAATTTACTATGGGGGAAACTTCCAGACACTACCTTAACTTCACTCATTTACATGGTAATTTAGTTTAGTATGACTAGTAATAAGATATATATACATCATGTAACCCTGGATATCATGCACTGAGATAAGCAAAATTATGATATCTGTGATACTCTTCTAAAAATGTATAACTTCAGTCTAATCATCAGAAAGAACCTGATAAAACTTTGTCAAGGAACATTCTAGAAATTAAGTAGCATATTTAAAGGAAAGATTGAAGAATTTTCATAGCTCCAGAGTAAACTAAAAACATGACAAATTAATCCATTATGGTATTCCAGGATTAGATCCTGGAACAGAAAAAGCATATTAGTAGAAATACTGTTGAAATCTTATTAAAGTCTTTAATTTATCTTAATGGTATCATATAAATGTTGATTTCTTAGATTTTATAAACATACCTTGATTATATAAGATGTTAGTATTAGGAGAAACTTGGTGAAGTGCATATGGAAACTGTACTATTTTTGTAAATTTTGAAGGTCTAATTTATTGAAAATAAATCTTTTTAGATTTTCATAATGCAAGAGAATCATCACCAGCAAATCCACATGGTAACATGATTTGAAAGTTGTTTGTACTTTCTGCCTTTGTTGTTGTTTAAATGCATGACCTGTAGAATACCTCTTCTTTTATCTATTCTATATAAAAATAAGGTGGAGTTAGGATTCTATATTGTCTTGGCACGAGAGTAGGTGGTATACACCGTACCTCCATACATGTCCTGTCTTCTGTTACCATTATGTTATGCTTTAGCTAATTGCTGTTGTTTCAGCTCTACTTCTGCTGGCATTTGCTATGATGATCCTAATCTCATTATTGCCTCTGATTGATAGTTCATGCACTATATGTCTTTATTCCAATCACTACTTGACATCTATTTGGTCTTCCTTATCTCAGCTTCTTCTTCATCCACTAGAGGCATAGAAATTTTTAAAAGCTCTTCAGTGCAGTCCATAGAACTCAGTGAGGTTACCCTCAGGTCAATCTGCTTTGAATTTTTACTCAACTATTGCTACTTGATTGTTCCAACACCATGCAAAATACTTGTTTTGCAATTTCCTCAGTTAATAACCTGGACAGCAAGATAGAGGTTCCCTCTGCTTTAGAGAACACCCTCAATTTATCTGGAATTTCCCTCTCATCATTCTTCCACCTGGAATAAGCATGTGGAACACAGGGTTCCTTATTAAAGATACTCTCTTCTAATTCTATTACTCTCTTCTATTCTCTCCCACTTCCTTCATTCAAACTCATCTATTCTGGGCAGTGAAGTAGTCTATATATCATCATTAATTCTTTCCTAACCCATTTTATGACATAAATGTTGTGCACAGAGTCTTTTAAGGCTTTGGGTGTTCATAGTTGCATTCAGGCTGTTATGGACATAAAACACCTGTGAAAACCACAGTGAGATATCACTTTACATCTGTTAGAATGGCTTTCATCAAAAAGACAAAATATGACAAGGGCTGACGTGGATGTGAAAAAAGGGGAACACTCGCACCCTGTTGGTGAGAAGAGAAATTAGTACAGCCATTTTGGAGAGTAGTATGGAGGTTTCTCAAAAAAATTAAAAATAAAACTACCATATGATCCAACAATTTCTTTTCTGGGTACATATACAAAGGACCTGAAATCAATATATTGAAAGCTCTATTATTCCCATGTTCATTGCAGTATGATTCACAATAGCCAAGCTATGGAGTCAACCTAAGTGTCCACAAATGGATAAATGGAAAAATAAAATGTAGTATGTATACCTAAGGAAATACAACTCAGCCTTAAAAAGAAAGGAAATGCTGCCATTTGCAATGGCATCGATGAACTTGAGGGACATTATGCTAAGTGATATAAGCCAGGCACAGAAAGGCAAATACTATCTGATTGCACATATGATGTAGAATCTAGAATATTCAAACTCGTGGGAACAGAGAATAGAAGGGTATTTACCAGGGACTGGAGGAGGGAGAACTGAAGAAATATTAGTCAAAGGGTGCAGAGTTTCAGTGAGGAGGAATAATTTCTGGAGATTTATGGTACAATATAGTGATTACGATTAATGATAATATATCCTTTAAAATTGTAAGAGTGTAGATTTTATATATCTCAACTCAAAATATGAGTCATCATGGATACATTAATTACCTTGATTTAATCATTCCATGTTGTGTACATATATTGAAATGTGATTGACACCAGAAAAATACACAAATTTTATTCAATTAAAAATAAAATTAAAGTAAAAGAAACACCAAAACGGGAGGCATTAACAGTAAGTTTTGAAAAGGTCAATTGACTTGGTTCCATGGGATCTTCTTCCATTGCCCAATAGGTACAACAAAATAAATAAAGAAAAGAAAAAAATGCTTATTATTACAACTTCATCTATGTTCCAAATATATCATGTATACTTCAGGAGTATTTATTAAGTCTAAAAATATTGTATTGTTTATTTTTACCCTTTAAATCAATATGGAGTAGTAGCTAAACCATCAGTAATAGAGATCTGGGTTCAAAGATAAGCTTCGTCTTGGAGAAATAATATTAGTTACCTTGTTCATGAAATGATGACAAAATAATCAGTTGATAGTACAGTTAGGAAGATAATTAAGTAAGATAACAAATTTGAAATATTTAGTTTTAAGTGTGGCTAAATTGAAATTGGAGATGTCCTAAATTCCTTAATTAGACAGTAGATACATGGAGCTAAATTTAGACTACTTAACATTTTTCCTTATTATTTTTCATGTTTTGATTATGCTTCATATATATACACACACATATATATATACATATACATGTACATATATATGCAGATAAGTACAAAGAATAATATTTAAAATCCCCCTTCTACCAGGCCTCTGGAAATAATATGACAGATTGAATGTGTCCCTTCAAAATTCATATATAGGAACCTAATCCTGGCTGGGTGCCATCGAGCATGTAATCCCAGCAGCTCGGGAGACTGAGGCAGGAGGATCTGGAGTTCAAAGCCAGACTCAGCAATTTAGCAAAGCCCTAAGCAATTCAGCAAGACTCTGTCTCTAAAGAAAATACAAACAAGGGCTGGGGACGTGGCTCAGTGGTTAAGTGCCCCTGTGTTCAACCCCTGATGCAAAAAAATAAATAAATAAATAAAAGAAGAAGAAGAAGAAGAAAGAAAGAAAAAAGAAACCTAATCCCCAATGAGATGATATTTGGAGATGAGACCTTTGGAGAGTGATCAGGTCATGAGGGAAAAGCCTTCATGAATAGATGAGAGCCCTTAGAAAGAAACCCCAGAGAACTCCCATGCCCCTTACATTATGTGAGGACTCAGTGAAAAGACAAACATACTTGGACCAGGAAATAGGCTCTCTCCAGACACTGAGAGCCTTCATCTTGGATTTCCCAGACCATTAGAACTGAGAAAAATAAATTTTTGTTGTTTCTAATCTACCTAGTCCATGGCATTTTGTTATACCATCTGAAGCAAACTAAGATAAATAACAAATATTAACTACATCACACACATGATCATACTCTGTTCTTTTGTATCATCCCCTGCCTAGCTTCCTTTTCCTTTCTTGTCTTGTTTCATTATACTATCCAGAAGATTCAAGATCATATTAAGTAATAGTATAGAAAATAAGATTATATCATTCTTGATTTAATAGGAATGCTTGTAATTTTTGCTAATATGATGTCAAGACATTATCTTTATTTTTTAAGTTTATTCTAATTAGGAATATATGACAGCAAAATGCATTTTGATTCATTGTACACAAATGGAGCACAACTTTTCATTTCTCTGGTTGTACATGATGTCATGATGCCCCATATGTGCAGTCATACATGTACCTAGGGCAATGATGTTCATCTCATTCCACCATCTTTCCTGTCCCCATGTCCTCTCCCCTCTCCTGCCTCCCCTTTGACCAAAGTTTCTCCATTCTTCCCATGCCCACTCCCCCATTATGGATCAGCATGAACTTATCAGGGAGAACATTTCGCCTTTGGTTTTTTGGGATTGGCTTACTTTGCTTAGCGTGATATTCTGTAACTCCATCCATTTACCTGACATGCCATAATTTTATTTTCTTTTATTGCTGAGTAATATTCCATTGTGTATATATACCACAGTTTCTTTATCCATTCATCTATTTAAGGGCATCTAGGTTGGTTCCACAGTTCAGCTATTGTGTTTGAGCTGCTATGAACATTGAAGTGGCTGTGTATGCTGTTTTTAAGTCTTTTGGGTATAGATCGAGGAATGGTTCCATTCCAAATTTTCTAAGGAATCTCCATACTGCTTTCCAGATTGGTTGTACCAATTTGTAGTCCCACCAGCAATGTATGAATGTGCCTTTTCCAAGACATCCTCGCCAACACTTACTGTTGTTTGTATTCTTGATAACTGCTATTCTGACTGGTGTGAGATGAAATCTTAGAGTAGTTTTGATTTGCATTTCTCTAATTGCTAGAGATGTTGAACATTTTTTCATATATCTGTTGATCGATTGTATATCTTCTTTTGAGAAGTGTCTGTTCAGCTCCTTAGCCCATTTATTGATTAAGTTGTTTGAGTTTTTGATGTTAAGCTTTTTGAGATCTTTATATATCCTGGAGATTAGTGCTCTCTCTGGTGTGCATGTGGCAGAAATCTGTTCCCAGAGTGTAGGCTCTCTGTTCACTTCATTGATGGTTTCTTTTGCTGAGAAGAAGCGTTTGAATCCATCCCATTTATTGATTCTTGATTTTATTTCTTGCACTTTAGGAGTCTAGTTAAGGAAGTCAGGACCTAATCCAACATGATGAAGATTTATTCATTTTTGGGGGGTGGGGTGCCAGGGATTGAACCCAGGGGGACTTAACCAATGAGCCATATTTTCAGCCCTTTTTATTTTTTATTTAGAGACAGGGTCTCCCTAAGTTGCATAGGGCCTCACTAAATTGCTGAGGCTGCCTTTAAACTCAAAATCCTCTTGCCTCAGCTTCCTGAGTCACTGTCATTACAGGTGTGTACCACCACTCCTGGCAAGGGACATCATTTGTAGATGTCTTTTTGACTTTCAATAAAAAAGTGAATGGGCATTTGTATATACAATTCTCAAAAATAAAGGCAAAGCTAGAGATAAAATTTGGGGAATTGTAAGATAAAAAATAATTTTAAAGTATGAAACTTGTTGATATTTCTTTAGGAATAAGTATAAGTAAAGAAGATACATTTTGAAGTATCATAAGGTTTGAGTGTTATAACTGTTTACCACTTTTTATCCTAATTTGTTTTTAAACCTTCACAAAATAATTTTATACAGTTTTGGGGGGAGTGCATACTGAGGATTGAAGCCGGGGCTACCTTACAACTGATCTACATTCCCAGCCCTTTTAATTTTTTTCTTTTGAGACAGGCTCTTGCTAATTTGTTGAGCCTTGAATTTACAATCCTCCTGCATCAGCCTCTCAAGGTGCTGGGATTACAGGCATGTGCCACCATATCCAGTTTATTGCTCCCTGACAGAAATCAAGTCTTTTGACTTTTGCAGTAATAGTTTCCTTGCTTCCCTTTGCAGTTTGATAACCAGTGTATGTATCCTTAAATAATATCCATTTAGTCAAAACATGTAACATATGTTTACACTTATGAAATTATTATCACATTCAAGATTTTGAACATATATATCACCCTAAAGCCTCCTTGTGATAACTCTCTCTCATATTTCCCTGTTCTTTACTCCCCAGGCAACCACTGTTTTGCCTTTTGTTGCTATAGTTTGGTTTTAATTTCCTAAGCTTTTATATAAATTAAGTAATGTAGTATTACTCATTTTTTGGTATGACTTCTTTCATTCATCATAGTGATTTTGAGATTCATGTAGCACATATTCATTCCATTTTATTATTCAGCATCTGGATTCCATGAGATGATATGGATATACTACAGTTTCTCTCTTCCTCTATTGATGAATATTTGGGTTGTTTTCAGATTTTGGTTATTACAAATAAAGTTATTATGAATATTCACACACCACGTTTTTGCATGGGCATATTCTTTGCTATTGCATAAATAGACAGCAATAGAATGGTTATATAATTCAGTATGTGTATGTTTAACTCTTTTTGTATCAGAGGTAGAGCCCAGGGGCACTTTACTGCTGAGCTACATCCTCAGCCCATTTTTTATTTTTTATTTTGAGACAGGATCTCACTGAGTTTCTTAGGCCTTCACTAAGTTGCTGAGGCTGGCTTTGACCTCACAATAATCCTGCCTCAGCCTCCTGAGCTGCTGAAATAACAGACATACTCCAACCTAATGATAATCATGTTCAATAACTATTCATATCCTTATTTGTCCCCCAACTATCTTATTTGATGAAATATCTGTTCAAATACTTTGCCATTTGTTAATTGGGGTGTTTGTTTTTTATTACCAAATTTTGAGTTTTTATATATCCTGGGTGTACACACTTTATTTGATGTATTATTTGCAGGTGGATTTTTTTCTCTTCTGTTCTCCTCCATAATGTAGCCCTTCAATTGTTGTGACTTTCTTCAGGGAATCTAGTTCTGAATCCTAGTCTCCTCAGTCCCAATGTTTCATCTTCTGTCCTAAAATAGTGAATGTTGAAATCCAAACCTCTTTCGCCTTTGTATTACCACATGGACATCCCTCTTCACAACACCTTAACCCTGAGCAGCAAGCTTCAGTTCATTTATATTTATTGTTTTCAGAATTCCTCTTCATTTTTTCCCCACAGACGTCACCTCCTTTTTTGCAAACCTTAGCTAATATCTATATAAAAGGATATTTCCTGCATTTGAGCCAACATTTCTAGGATTCACTGGTATACATTTTTGACAATGGAGCCAGCTGTAGCCACAGACCTATGTGAGTAGATGTACTAATCCCTTCATAATACAATATCTTCCACTTAGTTTTGTTTTTGTTTTATGAATACTGACTTGATTTGAAATTCTTTGACAGAGGACTTTGGACTTGACAGAATACATGATAGGGGACAATCCAAGTTTGTGAAAAGGGAAGAAAAGTTTTAAGCCCCCTGATCTCTCACCTGAATTATTGCAACAATCTCTCCTAACTGGTCTCCTAAAATTTGCCCTTGGCACCTGTAGTCTGTAATTCAAATAGCAGCTAGTGTAATAGACTTAAAATTTAAATCAAATGATGTCATTTCTCTGCTAAAATCATCCTATGTCTTCTCATCTCCCTTTAATAATAAGACAAAGTCCTAACAACGACCTAAAAGTCTCTACATGATCTGAGCCCTTGTCATCACTCTTATCTCATCTGTTACTATTCATTTACTCTCTCATTGTACTTCAGCTATACTGGGTTTCCTGAAGTTCTTGAACAAGTCAAGCATATAACTGACTAAGAGTATTTGCACTTTCTCTTCACAATGAACACTCGTTGCTCATAAGTTCCCTCAATTAACTATTTAACCTTTAGTTATACTGATAAAACACATGAACCATTTCATGTAGAGCTATTCCTCATTCCTAAGGAACTTAATGTATCAAGTGTGGGATTGAAAAACCAGGCTTTTTTGAGAATGATTTTATGAAGATATAATTTACATGCCATAAAATTTACCCATTTTGAGTATACAATTCAATAATTTTTAATAAACTGAGTTGTTTAACCATCATTAAAATCCTGCTTCAAAACATTCCTATCGCTCCAGTAAGATCTCTTCTTATGCCACTTGCATTCAGTCTCTTTTTTTACCTTTATGCTATAAAATCACTGATCTCTTTTTGGATATTAACAATTAATATAAACAGAATTGAGTCATGCAATATGTTGTCCTTTGTTAAATGGATTTTTTTGGTCAACATAATGTTTCTGAGGTTCATCCATATTGTAGCACATATCAATATTTTGTTAAATGGTTGAAAGCATCAGTCTTAGTTTCCATTTATTTAGGAATTTTAATATTTTTATTTAAATTCATGGATTTCTGCTTTGATACTAAATTAATTTATAATTTCATCAAGTTTATTTTAGTGCTTCTACCCTTGAAAGATTAGCTAATTTATTTACTTATTTTATTTTGTTACATAGGCATTTAATTCTATTAAATTTTCTCAATAGATTTCATTTTTCACTCTATATTTTTTAATTACCAATTAATTTTTTCAAAGTTGTTTTTGTATCTTTTCACACTGCTATTAATTTCCAATATTATACTACAGTCATAAAATACAACTAGTATAATTTCTGCTACTAGTATAATTTCTTTTTATTTATTCAAATAAGGATCCAGATGAAGCCAAAGTCGAGTTATGAAACATTTGTCTGTTATTTTTCAGGAACTAGTCTCACTCTCTCTTTTTTTGTTTTAGTAGTTGGGATAAAACCCGGGGGCACTTAACCACTGAATCACATCCCTAGCCCTTCTTATTTATTTATTTTTTCAATTTTGAGACAGGTCTTACTAAATTGCTTAGAACTTCAGTAAGTTACTGAGGCTGGCTTTCAACTCATAATCCTCCTGCCTCAGGCTCCTAAGCCACTGGAATATGGGGTGCACCAATGCACCCAGCTCCAGTTTGTTTGTTTGTTTTATTTTGGTACTGGGGCTTGAAATCAGGGGCATTCGACCACTAAACCAAATCCCCAGCCCTACTTTGTATTTTATTTAGAGACAGGGTCTCAATGACTGCTTAGCACCTCGCTTTTGCTGAGGCTGGCTTTGAAATCGTGATCCTCCTGCTTCAGTCTCCTGAGCCGCTGGGTTTGCAGGCGTGTGCCACCATGCCTGGCTTCCAGTTTATTTTTATGCTATTGATATGTAGGAAAAAACTGAGTAGTTTACCTATGAAATAAATTATATTTAGCATTTGTCTGATGCCTCCTCAATTTGTTAATTTGATCTTTATTGGTCTCCTGTAAACTACTTGTTAGAGCTAAAAGAGAGTAGATTCAGTTCCAACACTTTTAGCACAATACTTCAGAGGTTTTGTGTACTTCTTATTATACTATATTATGAAATGCAGTGATGTCCATATGTCCAATTTTAGTGATGTGGAATTTGATCAGTTTGTTCAGATGTTGTCAATCTGGGCTCCTTATTATAAACTTTCCTCATCCTACTTAATATTTCTAACGTCTGTTGATGACTGTTGCCTAGATCCATTATTTCATTAGACATTGCAAATTAGTGATTTTCTGATCCTGCAATTATTGATTGAAATTCTTTTTTTAATATTTTTTTAGTTGTAGATGGACATACAATATCTTTATTTATTTTTATGTGGTGCTGAGGATCTAACCCAGTGCCTCACGCATGAGAGGCACTCTACCACTGAGCCACAATCCCAGCCCTGATTGAAATTCTTATATAAAGAATTTCTACTCTTTGATTTTTTTTTACTCTAAAATATAATTTATGCTGGGTGCAGCGGCACACACCTGTAATCCTAGTGACTCAGGATGCTGAGACAGGATGATCTTAAGTTCAAAGCCAGCCTCAGAAATTTAGTGAGCCATAAGCAGCTCAGCAAAACCTTGTCTCTAAATAAAACATGAAAAAGGGCTGGGGATGAGGCTCTGTGGTTCAGTGCCCCTGAATTTAATTCCCCTGTATCAAAAATAAATAAACAAATAAATACAGTTTATATGGAAAGACTGGATAAGTGACAATTTGTTTTGGTACCAGGGATTGAATTCAGGGGCACTCAGCTACTGAGCCACATCTCTAGCCCCATTTTTTATTTTATTTAGAGACAGGGTCTCACTGAGTTGCTTAGTACCTCCCTTTTTTGCTGAGCCTGGCTTTGAACTTGTGATCCTCCTGCCTCAGCCATCCAAGCCACTGGAATTACATGCATGCGCCAGTGCGCCCAGCTTAAGTGACAATTTTTAAAAACTTTACATATCAAGATTTAAAATAATGAGTTATCCTGTAACAACATCCAGTGTTGATCAATGAGGCTTTTGTTTTTTAAATATCACTATAGGCATACTTTTGAAAGAGTTGATGTGTTATAATCAATTTCATACATTTTGGTTGTCAATTTTTCAACTTTAGCTATTTGAAGGCACTTTACTTAGCCCCATGTATTATTTGATATGACCACATTAGATGTTAATAGTTTCCTTAGTCTGGAACAATTAGATGTCCCAAGCATTTTTTTGGTATGTCTCAAGTTTAGACATATTCTTGATAATGACACTAAACTATTATAAACCCAATCCAGCGTGTAGCTCCAGTCACAGCTGCAATGTGGCATGGGGCATTTTGCTAAAGCAGATTAATACTATACTACCTCATTGAACATGGTATGATTTGTGGAAATGCATTATTTTCTATCTCAATCACAAACAGTTCATTTTCTCCTTTAATGGAAATAATATACCTTTATATATTTAATCATAATATATCATCATAGGCATATATAGTTTCTGGAGAGTTTTAGACAATTTGGATCTCTTAAGAACACTATTCAAACCAGGCGTGGTGGCACATGCCTGTAATCCAAGCACTGTGGGAGGTTCAAACAGGAGAATCATGAGTTCAAAGCCAGCCTCAGCAATGGCGAGGTGCTAAGAAACTCAGTGAGGCCCTGTCTTTACATAAAACATAAAATAGGGCTGGAGATGTGGCTCAGTGGTCGAGTGCCCCTAATTTCAATCCCTGGAACCAGAAAAAAAAAACACTATTCAATCCCTTACATTAGTTCTTTTATAGATGCACAAGATGTGACTAGCATGCTTGAGGCTTTGATAAGACAGGCGTACTCCAGATGGTGGAAGGTAAACTTACAAAAATTTAGAGACCTGCCATATCTATACAAGTTTTAGAGGTTCCGTGATCAGGAATGTGCCAATATATTCCCTTCAAAGTAAAAGACATATTCTTGCAACCTGTACTTCCTAACACATAATGGCTATTCAAGTTCTGGAGGAAGATATCATATACCTTGAAATATTAATCTAGCCCTATGCTAAGTGATGTAAAATATCAGCTTTGACATGGGTCCCGAGTAGGACAAGTCTATGTAGGAAGTCTAGGCTGTAGGGCCTGCAGTCTTTCTACCTGGGCCATATTCGGTGTAGCTTATTATATTTGAATTATTATTGATATGGAAAGATGTCATGTGGCATTCATGGCAAATTCCAGTAGGAGAATCATAACCCAGGGCCATTAAGTCTTAAAGCAAAGGCATAACCTTTCAAAGACATTTCATAGTATTCTACTGCCCTGGTATCCTACTGGGACATAGAGTGTTTGACCATGTATACAGAACTAGCCCATGAGGAGATGGGTCTATTAGATCTTCCAAATCAAATATTTAGATATACTTAGCAACATTATAATATAGAAGTAGTAAATCTGTGGTAGAGCACAAAGAGAACCAGAGTGCACAAGCATATTGTATGAACAGATAGCTTACAACCTTGTGGCATATAATTACACTATATGTCTGCATCAGTTTACATTTGTGATTGTGCAATATTCTAATATGACCATCTGAAGGAAGAATAAAAAGTCTGAGGTTGTTTTACAGATAAGGCAGCCCTAAATGTGGGTCCAAACCAAAATGGATAACAGTTATATTGAGAACTCTGTCAGGGTGGCTTTAAGAGACAAAGGTATGAACAATTCTCCCAATTACCAGAGCTGTGGATTTTACAACTGGCTATTCACTTTGTTTCAATATAGAAGTGGTCAGAGGTTAAAAATTCCCAAATGACGGTGAGTCTGAATGCAAAAGGTGGACAACTAGGAACAAGAAGACTCGAGATAGCCAGACATGGATATAGTACATATGGGTGGGCAAGAAGTATGAAGATCTTTGTATCGTATGTATGAAGATCTTCTGTATCCCACCAGAAAGCATCTACTATGAAAAAGAAATACCATATAAGTAGACAAAAATCATCCAGTTGACATCAACCAGCCTCTGTTATCAAACAGTCCAGTGCTGTCACAATGAGCACAGGAGAAAAGTAGCCATGGTTACAGAGACGGAGACTACACATGAACCCAACAGCTTAGATTCACATGTACTAAGATTGATCTATTCACTATTGCTGGCAAATATTCAACTTTTATGCAGTGGAAATAAAAACTGAGGCCCAGATTTACCTTAATTCCTTCAGGCCAACTTATCCTTTTTGGCGGGGAGGGATACCAGGGATTGAACTCAGGGGCACTCGACCACTGAGCCACATCCCCAGCCCTATTTTGTGTTTTATGTAGAGACAGGGTCTCACTGAGTTGCTTAGTGCCTCACCATTGCTGAGGCTGGCTTTGAACTCATGATCCTCCTGTTTCAGCCTCATGAGCTGCTGGGATTACAGGCGTACTTCACCCTCCCAGCCTACTGATTCCTTTTTAGCATATTGACTACACTGAGGTTTTTTACATCCTGAAAGGGTAATCAGTTTGTATTCCAGGCATAATTTGTCTTTCTTTCCTACGAGGCTGGAGCCATAGTCCAGGAGCTTACAGAGTGTTTGATCCAATACAGGATCCCACATAGTATTGCATCAGTCCAGGGGACCCATTTCATGGCAACAAGAATGTAGTATTCATTAGACAAATAATGTGGTTCACTATCCAGAAGCTTCTACACTTAAATTTTTGTAATAATCTATTGAAAATGCAGCTAAATCACCAGTAGAGAGGTAGTATTCTGCAAAGTTGAGAGTGTCATGCTCCAGGATCATTTTTTTTCTACTCCCCAATAGAAGAAATACATGTGTCTGAGAACCAAAGTGTGGTAGCAGAAATAATTCCACTTACCCACACTCGCCAAAATCCACTGGGGAATTTATGCTCCCAATCTTCACAACTCAGTTATCTGATAGACTAAAAGACCTGATTTTTAAAGGGGACATATATTTTCCAGAAGACATAGCAAATGACCTATTGTATTATAAGCTATGGCTGACACCTGGGTGCTTTGGTCTCATTTAATCCAGAGTCCAGGAAACAAGAACAGGAGTCACCATCTTGGGGTAATTAACTCTGATCATTAGGGTGAAATAGATTTGTTCTTACACAATAGCACAGAGAAGGATATATATAGAAACGAAATGGGCTGGGCCCTGCTCTCAGGTAAACCACCAATTCCAGCAGACTTGATAGCTGAAAGTGAGAGGAATCTAGAAAAGACACAATGAGAATTGATTATGGCAAACACTGTAATCTATTTCATTAACCTTCCCCTTCCAAG
>PVHX01024057.1:0-24659 GCA_004024805.1 Geosciurus inauris
GTTAGCTGGGACTACTGCCGGTGTTGCCTCCCTGGTTACCCAGCGACAGGGTCTAACTTCCCTGCGAGCTGCTGTTGATGAGGACTTAAAGGCAATTGAACGGTCCATCAGCCTCCTGGAAAAGTCCCTGACTTCCCTATCAGAAGTTGTCCTACAAAACCGGGGTGGACTTGACTTATTGCTCTTACAACAGGGGGGCCTTTGTGTGGCACTGGGGGAGGAATGCTGCTTCTATGCTGACCATACTGGGGTTGTTAGGGACTCCATGGCCAAACTTAGGGAGGGGCTCGCCAAGAGAAAACAAGAAAAGGAGTCACAGGAGACCTGGTATGAGTCCTGGTTTAACCAATCTCCATGGCTAACTACTCTAATCTCTGCCATAGCTGGGCCCCTAGTGCTTCTACTACTAGCCCTGACCTTCGGTCCAATTATTGTCAATAAGTTAATGGCCTTTGTCAAAAAACAAATTGGAAGCATACAACTGATGGTCGCACAATGCCAATATCAGGTGATGGTGGCCAGTCCTCACTATGAAGAACTCTCTCAGGAGGAAGAAGACCCCTCCCCCGGGGTGTTCCAGCCGGACAGCCCCTAGGCAAATGGGACCTGAAGTGCTAGTGTGGTAGTCAATGACGGGTAAGATCCCCTGAAAGATGGGGACAACCTAAGCGAGGCACACACTCGAGTAAGGCCCGCTTCGCCTATTACAAAAACAAAAAGGGGGATATGTGGGGGATGATGCCGAGCTACCAGCTCAGGCCTGGCCACGCTGCCCTGGGAGAGCCATCACCCCACCCTTATTGGCTGACCTCTGCTTCCGTATTCGTGGACAAGCCATGGACAATGGACACTTTCCTATCTAAGTGTCCCTGTGCATCCTGCTTCCGCATTCTTTGCTCAGAAATAAGACACCTGCCCCCTCCTCTATATAAGCTTGTATCTCTCCTCAATAAATCAGTTCCTGCTTAAGACAGAACTCTCCGGCTCGGGCGTGGTAATTGCATGCCGGACGACTTTACCTTTCTCAGCTGTCGTGTGGGGGACTCCCGGGAATCCCCTCCTCCCCGCTGGCTGAGGGGGGAGACTGATACCTGGCTGGGAGGACTCCCACAATTATATATGTTCTTCTGAGAAGTGTTTATTAAGCTGTTAGACTATTTATTGACTTGGTTATTTATTGTTTTGGTGTTAATTTTTTTGCGTATTTTATATATCCTAGAAATCAGTGCTCTCTCTGATGTACATGTCATAAAGAAGTTTTTCCACTCTGCGAAGTTTTCCTTTACATTGTTGATTGTTTCCTTTTCTGAAACAAAAGATTTTTAGTGTGAATGTATACTGAAATTGCATTAAATATTTATAATAATTTTGGTAGCATGGCCATTTTGCCAATATTTAGTTCTTCCTATTTAAAAAAAAAATGAGTGATCTTTCCATCTTCTAAGAGTTCAAAGTATTTCTTTAGTATTTCTTTAGTATTCAAAGTATTTCTTTAGTATTATCTAGTTGTCACATTTTCTTTCATTTCTTTTGTTAATTTCAAAGTATTTTATTTAAGCTATCGTGAATGATGCAGTTTTTCTGATTTCAGAGGTTCATGCTGAAAGTTGTCTCGGGTATCATAAAAGACACTGGACTTGAACTTTTGCCAGTGATAAAATGAGAAAAATACTGGCAATATTGGAATTTGAACTAAATAAATTTTACATTGTAAAATGAGAATGAGGTTTTGGGAATGAGTGTAATTGCAGTTATACAGGTCATGCGATTTTTTCAGGACAAAATAGTAGAGGCTATACATGTTATGAAGCTTCTCCAGTTATGTAAAATAGTCAGGTAATAAATACTACACAGAAAACAGATACTTCATCAATTATAGAACTTATAAAGACTGTAGAGGCAAGGCAGATCAGAAAGGATACTAGGTCATAGAACATACGCTGGTATGTTTTAGGTGTAGTGTGCCCACTAAATATTTGTGCATAAGAAAACAGTGGATGGTTTAGAGGTGAAATGATGGAGTTATAATAGTATTAATTAAACTAGTGCAATAATTCTGTGATAGGGATTATATGTGTGGTAATTGTAGGTATATAGGCTGTGAGAAGAAGAATTGGGTCATATTTTGTCCCAAGTGAGGTGAACCCTCTGCCCCACTTCTAGATGCCATGTTCTCAGCAGTTTTTATCCACCCCACAATTCTACCCTGATGTTTGGCCTCATTTCAGGTCCTGAATAATGCAGTTTGGTCATCAATGGAATCTTAAACTTCAAATTAAACTTTTCCTCCTCCTCTTTTTATTCTCAATTATTTTGGCCACAGCTGCCAAAAGCCTGACTAGAACAGCTTCTTTTTTTCTAAGTATATTTTCTGACCTGTATAATATCCATGATCTATCTTTTATATCTCTAGAACAGAAGTCTCCTGTGTGCGTTCTTTGCTAGTAAAGCAATACAACTTATTTTGTTTCCCCCCCAAACTATGTCCTAAATATTGAATTAGCATCAAGGAGAAGAGTCCAGATTTCAGTAACAAATCTGTAACTTACTTACATCCTCAATATTGTCAATTAATATAAGCCTTTAGGTGAAAATATTTTATTGTAATACAAAATATTTTCTCTTTAAAAAAACTTTATTTCTTTTAATTTGTAATAAGAAAGTATATTTTCACATTTATGAATTTTTTTTCAATTTTACTATTTCATTTGTTGACCTTTTTAAAATTTATATTCTGAGTCAAGGCTTATGAAATTACTAAAGTTAGACAAATTACTTTTTTTCTCAATGTAATAAAATACTTCAGTCTTTATATGGTTATGAGATGCCACAGTGAAGGTATTAGCTTCAGAGGCAATAGATTCAGAGGCACAAGTGTGGGTATTAAATGAGTGTAAAAGTTCACAGTGAAGGCATTGTATCAGTGTTATAGGCCACAGTGAGGCTATTAGCTCAGTGCTTTAGTTCACAATGAGGTTATTTGTGAGTGTCAGAGGCCACAGTGAGAATATGATGCAAATGTCAGGTCATATAGTAGATAATATAGAAATGCAATGGACTTACTGAAGATATTTTGTGAGTGTTAGTAACCATATATGTGTATTTCGTGAATTTCAGGGGGAAAATGAGAATATTATGGGGGTTTGAGCAGCCACAGTAGGATATTATGGGAATGTATGAGGCCAAAGTGCAGATTTTAATGAGTATCATTGCTCAAAGTGAGATTATTATGTTAGCATGAGAAGTCAATTGAAGGTAGTATGTGAGTGTCAGAGGCCACACTGAATTTATGACAGTGAGAGGCTACAAATAGGGTATTATATAATTATAATAGGCCAGAATTAGGATATTTTATGGTCAGAGTCCATGGTGAGTATATTCTGTGAGTGTCCAAGAGCACAATAATGGTAATATATAAGAGTCAGAAGTCAGTGTGTTATTAAATGTCAGAGGTCATATTGAGGATATTTTGTCATAGTCAGCAGCCAATTTTGGATACTATGTGAGTGTAAGAGGCCATAGGAGTGTATTATATTAGGGTCAGAGTTTAGTTACTGTATTATGTGAGTGTCAGAAGTCACCGTGAGGATATTATGTGAATGTCAGGGTCCACAAGTGATAATATTATGTGAATGTCAGAGGAAATGCCACAGGTCAGACAACAGCTATTATGTGAGTGTCAGAATCCATATTGAGGTTATTAACGGAGTATCTCAGAATGGAATGAGGGTTTTATATCAGTGTCAGTGGTCTATGTGAGGTTATTATGTGCCTTTCAGTGGTTATTAAATGAGTGTGAGATGCCAATGTGAGAATATTATATCAGTGTCATAGGACACATTATGGTTATTATTTGAGTGCCAGTCAGCACAGTAGAGCTATCATGTGTGTCAGAGGTCACAATAAGAATGTCTGTCAATGTCACAGATCATGGGAAGGTTATGTTTTGAATGTCACTGGTCACACTGAAGGAATTACTTGAGTGATAGTGCCATGTGGAGATATTATACAAGTGTCAGAGGACACAGTGAGGAATGTTTTGAGTATCAGAGAAAACTTTGAGGATATTATGTCAATATTGAAATCTCACTGAGTATATTATTATTATGCCTAAATTCACACTGAGGGCATTGCCTTAGTGACAGAATTCATTAAACATTATCACTATCAAAGTTCACAATGAGGTTACTATGTGAGTGTAAGTGGCCACATTGACAATATCATATGAGTCTCAAAAATTCCAATGAGAATATTATATGAGTGATAGAAGTGAAATGAGGATATTATATGAGTGACACAAGCCACAATTTAGGTATCATGCATTCATCACAGGCCACAGTGAGGCAATTATTTTGTAGCAGAGGTCACAGCAAGGTTCTTTTGTGTATTAGGGGCCACATCATCTGTGCCAGATGATGGGACTTACAGTGACCTTGTTCAGGATGTGCTTGGGACAATGGCCACAAACTCATAGGCCCTGGTGGTGAATGAGTAGAAAATATGGGCTGAGTCTTTAAGCAACTTGCATCTTAAAGAAGAGAAAATCAAACCAGATGCCAATGGTGCTGTTGTCAAGACCAATACTGATGCAGAACAACTGATACACTTAATAGTGACAAAACCCTAGGGCTCAGTGAGGTCATAAATAAGTGTTTAGTTCTCATTTCCTAGAATTTGAATGTGGGTATGGCTGTCCTTCTCCATAATAAATGCATTTCTCCAAAGTCTGCTTTAAAAAAAAAGAAAAAGAAAAAAGGAGATGTTTATGCTCCAACTGGCTCAAAGTCCATTGGCCAAAATAAGTCAGATGACTTTACACTAATTACAGAGGAGACAGGTTTACAGGCTGCGAAATATAAAATATTTGGTGATTACTGACATTACTGACATTCTGTGCCATATTGAGTATTACAATTGTATAACATAATCTTTAACACCAGAAATATACCCCTGCACAATCTATAAATTATCTTCACATATGTATTCTTTTCTTTTCATTTTATTTTGTTTTGTTTTCTTTCTTTTTTTTTTTTTTTTGGTTGTAAATGGTGGTGAAACTAAACCCAATGTCTCATACAGGTGAAGAAACCACCTTACCACTGAGCTAAATCCCCAGCTTCCTTCAATCACCTAAATAAAAAAAAGAGCAATATACATGTAAACAAAGAACAGACAATAAAATTAAATGCAAGCAATTTATTTAATTTAAAACACTTAAAGATCAGGAAAAAAATAAAGACAACATTAAAAATGCACAATAAAGAAAAGATGTTTTGTGTATTTGAATTCTTCAGAGACACAGAAGCAAAAGAGATAGATGATAAATACATATAAAATGAGATATATTATAGCAATTAATTAAATCAATTTTGCAAGTTGTATAGTCCCATGCCATTCTTTATATGAGATACAAAATCAAGAAATCTGATTATAATCTGGTATAATTCAATCTGAATTTTAAACTAGGGAAGAATGGGTAACCAAAATATCATAAGTTCATGAAAAAATGAAATAGAATAAGAGACTCTTTAGTCTGAAGAGGTCTTAAATGAAGAAGAGAAAAAACCTGACATTTTATGGAGAACATAAAAATGCACATCTTCCATGGTTTGGATGATGCCAGGCCATATTGATGATTAAAACATCAGAGATATGTTTTTGATCAGCCTACTGATTTGAATACAAATCTCTCTGAAAACATGCTCACAGACACTAACAAAAACAATACTTTCGGAACTATCTAGGCATTCCATAGTCTAGTCAAGATGAATTATAAAAATAACCACTGCATTACAAACAATTATAGCAATGGTTGTAATATATATTTTTATTGATTTCCTGGAACTGACATAACACATGACTCAAAAAATTAGAAATTTATTTTCTCACATCCCAAGTGGCTACAAGTATAAAACAAAGGTATCAGGCAGCAGGAGTTTCTTTTGGGGGCCCTGAAGGAGAATCTGTCCCATGCATATTTTCTGAAGATGACTTCCAACAGTCATTTGTTTTTCTTGTCTTGTTGATGTATCAATCCAGTCTTTCCTTTTACTTTCTTTGGCCTTCTCTATGTATTCCTATGTATGTCATCTCATGCTCTTATAAAGAAATCAATAATTGAATCTAAGGTCAATTGTAAGGTTGTTTATTGTTTACAATTACAAATATATACACTTATTTTTTCAGTATTTGTAGTTTATTAAAGGTGCATTTCTTAGTTCACTCAAAGTTCCTTTGTAAGAAAATAATTCTCACAAATGTTCTCATGGGGCAAGAATGGTTTTCTTATTAATCTGAATATTTTTAATCATTAAAGAAGTCTGTATGTCTGGACCTGATAAACTGTCTAAAAATACAGAAGAAAGCTATTTTGATAATTCTATTTCTTGTTGACATTAAGCATTGATAGGATAATCAATTTTCATCAGGAAAAAAAAACAAACTAGTTTTCTAACTTAAGTACTCAGTGTAAAGTGGAATATCAAATATTCAAACTTTTTGAGGCATTCACCTTTGTTATTTTTTACTCACCAACATACAAATATGTAGAAGTTATACTCAGAGGTTGATAATTCCATGTCCTTTATTTAGTAAAAATAGTTGCTGTTTGAAAGTTCCCAGGTGTCTTTTTTCTTAAGAAAAATTTACCTAGAAAAGGATCATTGAAACACTCTGCTTATTCTCTTCTATATTATGTTAGGTAAAGGGAAACAAAACAAAACAAAACAAAACTTTCTTTTTAACATAACAATGGCATTCCATGAAGGAAAGAAATAAATGAGCAGATAAATATGCATAAGGCCTAAGGATCCTTCTGGGAGAAAATTATTAAACAATGATTCCCTTATTTTCTTCTTTTCTTCTTTCCTTCCTCCCTCCCTCCCCCCCCTCTCTTCTTTTCTTTCTTTCTTTTTTGTACTAGGGATTGAACTCAGGGGCAATTAATGTTTGAGCCATATCTCCAGCCATGTTTTGTACTTATTTAGAGGCAGTTTCTCACTGAGTTTGTTACTGCCTCACCCTTGCTGAGGCTGACTTTGACTCATGATCCTCCTGCCTCAGACTCCTGAGCTGCTGGAATTACAGGAATACACTAGTGTACTGAGCTTAATACATACAACTTTAAAAAAGAACATTAGTTTCAGAAAAATATGGTGAAGGACACATGATTTATGTAAAAAGATACCTAAAAAGTATACTTTACTGCTAATTCTACCTGTTCCATTCGCATCACATCACTTGGCATTCCCTGAAGATCCAAAGTTTAACTTAGACTAGCTATACAGAATCATATCATAAAACAGAATGTCTGGAAAATGAGCTTTGAAACAGGCAGCCCTCAGTCTTTCTTTTGTCTTTCAAAAGAGACCTTACTATCTCAAATTTCCTACTAACAATTTATCTCTAATTATAGAAAATAAACTTGTTTCTTATTTTCTGGAAATATACCAGGATAGGTTCATTCTGCAGTGTAATCATCAATTTGCACTTATCAAATATGTGACATTTCTATTGAATATTAAATCTTAAAATTTATTATTATAACATGAAGCATTAGTTTTATATCCATTATACAAGGTGACATTTGTGCAATGCACAATGTTTTTATTAAATTAGTTAAATTTATGTAAAATTTATGAATCTACAGAATATTAATAGGGCAGGGGCAGTTACATATAACACCATAATTCTACATTAATTCTCATAATTTTGTCTTTCAAGGGTGCTTTAAAATTATCTTAGTGTTATTTTAAAGTAAACAAATATACTTAAGTATACTGAAATATACTTAAGTATATACAAATATACTTAAGTATATTGGAATTAAAATAATCTAATTAAATGACAGCAAACAAAAATATCAACTAAAATGCCATACTTAAACCTAGCACAAACTATTTAATTATATTTATTTATTTAACTTTCAGATACTTTGTAATATATATTAAAGTATCTCTATAGCTTTACAACTTCCATAGACTTTCTATGAAGCAATTTAATATTTTTAATTTAATACATCACCTAGAAACACACAGGACAATATATAACTATATATTTGATCAGTAGTGCTTGAAAATTTGTTTTATATATTGGTGGTGCCTCTCTTGTTTAAATTATTTCCCGTGTTCTGGATTGTGGGTTTTCTTTATTCACATAGCCCAGGGACATATGTGATGTAGATTTTCTACATACACAAATTTTATTCAAAGTATATGACATGAAGGATTTATAAATTAGTAGCAATGCTTTAAATAAAGTGTGAGGGAAAGAGGAAAATGGAAAATATAATAAAATTATTTACATTTTAGGAGTAAAACATAATAATAAAGTAATATGAACATAAATTATTTTATTCATAACACTTTGTAAGTTAATATACACTATTTCTGTATCTTCTATATATGCTTATATTGGTGCACATTGTGTGAAATTATGGTTTAGGAGAAATCATGAAAATTTTATAAAATCTAAATACATGGTATTATTATAGGAATTCTGTTTAAAGTACTATTGTCAGAGTGGGGATTACCATTTGATTTCTTATGGGTTGATGCCTTCTAGGAATATCATCCAGAAATGACCTAAAAGTCTCTTCAAATTCAATGAGAACAAGTCTTCAGGGAGATCTCATTTAAATTGAGTCTGTAATTTAGACATTCAGGTTTTTTTTTCCTATGAGGCTGAGCTACACTATTTTCCATAATAGGAACTGCTGTAGCTAAAATGATGTACATTTTGTCCACCCCATATCTCAGAATAAGTGATGAAAAACACAAAACTGAAGCAAGTAGTGCTGGTTTGCAGTTATGCCAAAAGCATAGAAGCAGGTTTACCTAGTTCTCTCCCAAGATATTTGACTTGGGGAGACATGCATCAAAGGTTGAATGTATCAGAGATAATTGTTACAATAGGTACTGGACACTCTCTTCTTGGCATAGACAAAGCAGGGAGAAAAAATATCAACATATCTGTGTCCTTATTTCATAAAGAAATGGGCTCTGTGCCAGGGGCCCAAATAAAGGTGAAGCCTTGCTGCCTCAGCATCTCTACATGGGGATAAAAGTTTCAACCAGTAGGAATGATTACCTCAAAAATTTCCTTAATACTCCCAGGAATTGAGATCCATTCCTCTCATATTATGCTGGTATTGGGGCGTTGTATTGTGTTGTCAGAGGAATCAGGTTCTATCCAGGTGATCATAAATTTAGCTGATTGCTATTGTTAGCAATCTCAATAAGTCCACTTCATTGTGAAATTTGAAATGGAATACTGTCAACTAAGCTTATAGTTTACTAACAGAACACTAGCCAAACATGTGTGATGCACTGAATTTTCAACCTTAGGGAAAAACAAAAACAAGCAAAACACTATTTATTTTCATAAATGTCAAAGTCTACTTACAATAAATAAGTACAGAATTAGAAATGTCTTTCAAAGAAGTGATTTGTAATTTGGACAGATGAAAATTTATTATACTGAAATGTGAATTTGCAGGAGACAAATATTATTACATGTAGAAATTGGCACATGTTAGCCAGGATTACTGAATACATGCTTCTGCATACACAATATTATATAGAGGCCTAATTTTTTTTTAAACTTTTTGGTACTGGGGATTGAACTCAGGGCACTCAAACACTGAGCCACATCCCCAGACTTATTTTCTGTTTTATGTAGAGACAGGGTCTCACTGAGTTGCTTAGCACCTCGCCATTGCTGAGGCTGGCTTTGAACTCCTCGCGATTCTTCTGTCTCAGCCTCCCTAAATGCTGGGATTAAAGGCTTGAGCCACCGCACCTGGATAGAGGCCTAATTTTATTATTTGATAAAGATTAGAGCATTGCCATTTTTGAGAGAATGAGTGGTTCTGCTACTTCCTCTTTGTCTGTAGGGACTAAGATCTAGTCCCTCAAATCATATTGGTCATGGAATTACCTTGTGTTTTCACATGAATTGGGTTCAATTCAGGGTGTCAGAGACTTACCTGGCTGTCTTGGTTACACTTGAGCAACTAATATAGGATATTTTGGCATATACCATATGTTATGTAAATTAGTCTTCATTTACTTACTGGTTAAATATTTAATTTTTGTTTTGTTTTGTTTTTTTGGTAGACCCCTATTTTTTATATATGGTGCTGATGATTGAACCCAGTACCTCACAAATGCTAGGCAAGTGCTCTGCTACTGAGCAACCATCCGGCCCATGATTTGATAGGTTGCATTAAAATGCAGATATCATGTCCTGGTCACTAGTTCATTTCTGAAAGTTATTTATGATATAGAAAGTCATGGTTTTGGGTCAGTAATAACAATATTTCAATATCTTGAATAATGTTCTTGGGAAATAACGTTTTCATCTTTTAAATTAGTATGTTCCCAGGGGAAAATGTTATCATAATTCAAATAGTAAAGGGTAAAGTTCTGTCTTATATTCTCAGGCTCCCAAGCTTCCAACAATACAATGAGAAAAAATGAAAATGACTATTGGAGCCTGAGAATATAGAGAAAGTTTTACTTTAACATGAGGACAGCAATACAATAACAGTCAATCTTATAACAAGGATGGTGTCTAGTGATTATCAGGAAGGTAGTGAATAAATGGTATATAAATTGTGAAAATGCTGAAGGAAGCAGTGACTCATAACCAAGAAGATATGAGGTCAGAAGCTTTTGTATTGTACTCAGAATACTGAGTACAATAAAAAAGTACATTTACATTTGTACATTCACATTTACATGAGTACATTTACTTTGTAATGTAAAACATCTAAATTGTTATTTCTGGAATTTTCTATAGTTACAAGAAACTTGAGAAAGTGACGAGAGTCAACTTGAGATTAGTAAGAGAGAAATAACTTATCATATATAATAGAGCACCCAAAATTAGCTTATATGTCTCCAGATTTCATGAGGCTGGATGACATTTGAATGACATAACCAAACTTCATTCAACAAATAATTTTATTTTTGAAAAAACTGTGCTTTGAAGAATAAGAGATAATTTGTACAATAAATTTATTGTAAGCAAACAGCTTCTGAAGAAATGTTAATAGAATCATCAAGTTTGAGTAAATGATAAAATAAAATAACTTGAACATATACAAAATAATAAGAAACAATGGTAAATATAGTTATGCAGGTAAATACACAATCTTGTACCATAATTTTAGGTTGAAAATATTTTCTATTTGTTTAAAAAATACATGTGTAAAAATAATACAAATTTGAGTAATATTTTGAGTCTATTTACTAGTGGTATAAGAAAATAACCAAGAGTAGTTACTTTCATAAATATAGGGTTTTATTTTAGTTTGTTTCTGTGTGGTGGATGTGAATTAAACCAACTGTCTCACTCATGCCAGCAAAACCCTCTTTCATTGAGCCAAAACCCCAGCTCCTCCAAGAGTGATTTTTATTTTCTTATTTTATTTTATTATTACATTTATTTTATTTTTTGGTATTGGGGATTGAACTCAGGGGTACTTGACCTCTGAGCCACATTTCTAGCCCAGTTGTTTTGTGTTTTATGTAGAGACATGGTCTACTGAGTTGCTTAGCCTTTTGCTATTGCTGAGGCTGGCTTTGAACTTGCAATTCTTCTATCTCAGATTCCCAAAATGCTAAGATTAGAGGCATGCACCACCACACCCGGCTAAGAGTGATTACTTTAAATTAATGCCTTTATTCAAAACATTAGAAGCTGGAAGTCCAAGACACAGGAGGTTTCATCCCTTGGCCTGTGATTGGTACCCATTTTGCTATATCAAGGCATGGTGTGTGACATCTTGATGGAAGTCTATGAAAGAGGAAAAATCATACATACAGACATAAAGCCTGAGATAAGAAATGAACAGTTATAAAGCAGGGTAAATACAAATACGAGCAGTCTAAATTGTTCTCCTCATAGCAATAAAAATATTTGTGCTAAATAAGATGCTAATTGCTGATTAAATTGATATTATATACAGGTATGTACAATATTTATGTTTCTCATATGTGTATGTTTGTGCTTATTCTGAATTTGGTAGATGTGATTCAATAGATAATGAAGACACACACTTAACACAGATAGCATTTATTTAAATAATAATATGGAAGCAAGCATAAAAAAATAATAGGAAAGAGAGAAAAAAAGAAAATAGATCATCAGACTGGGGATACACAAATATTTGAAGCTATGTATCTGGGGAGTCCTAGGTCAGCTTTCCATGGTACTAACTGGAAAGTTCTAGGCAGAAAATCCTCCTCACAACTGAGAGTCCAAAGTCTTCAATGGAGATTTTAAAACACAAATTAGAATGAAGAAAACTCCATTATAACACCCTTCTTATTTGAGTGATCCCCTCAATGACACTCCATCTCCCCAAGTACTGGTCAGATCCTTGAGTAGAGGAAGTGATAACCTTGAGATGAGTTAATGGCTGAATTCTCATAAGTGAGGCCACTGGGCCAAACCCATTGAGAAGTCAAAAAAATTTAGATGTTCTTTCTTAAAAGATGTGCCAAGGTCATGGCAGGCATATGAATGTGGGAAATAATTAATATTTTCCCTATTCACTTAGTATTGAATCTTTTCTATAAACCTCATAGTAAAATCCTGACATTTAAATTTAAAAAGTTTCTTTGTGATATGGCATGGAATGGAGATAAGCAAGAGTGCTACATTCATACCATTCAGAATGAAGAATGGCTATGTTGATTATGTAGTTGAAAATAAAATTTAAGGATCTCATGCAAGTTATTACTGGTTCTATAGTTCTCTTGCACTCTAATTTTATCATTATATTGTCATTTGTTTATTGTTCAATTTAAATAAAATTAATGTTTGTGTTTTGTTGACTGAACTGTTAACTCATGGAGAATATACAGGATGATTCATTGTGTTTTTAGTTTTTGAACAGGACATGTACTTTATCTTATTCTTCAAATAATAATGTTCTTCTGGGTGTGGTGGCATGTGCTCCCACACCTGCAAGACATAATACAAGATGAGTTTAGATTATAATATCTTATAAGAACTGAGTTGTTGAGAAGTTTGTGGAATTCATGCTGTAAACTATCTCTCCTATAATTTAAAAGCACAATAACAAGTATAAACTCTAAAGTAGACAAAAGACACATCTAAAGTTAAAATAAGTCTAAAGACATATCTAAAGTTAAAAAGTTATTTTAACTTTATGAAATAAATTATATATGAAATATATAATATAAGTTATTATATTATATATTATTATATATGATATATTATATATTATTATATAATATAAATTATTTCATATATAATTTATTTAATAAATTAAATTATGTGGGAGGCTTAAATGCTCTATAAGTTTTTCTCTTGACTTTCCAGAGGTGTAGGGCCTTTAGGAGTACTCTTAGTCTATAAAATAAAATATTAAATATGTAATTTTTATATGTAAAACTATGGTGCTTAGTTTCACATCTGTATAGCTTCCTAAATTTCCCCATAAGTGACTATAAGTGACTATAGGGTCACCAAGTTACACAATTCAAATAAGGTAATTATGTCATCGGACATGGTCATAAATGGTACACAAATTATAGAGGTTATTCAGGAAATAGATTCTAAAGAATTCCTAGGGACTACCATGATCATAAAGGCTAGTCAAGTCATAGAGTGTGTGCATAGAAGCTTTTCAGACCATGGAGGCTAAACAAAACTCAGAGGCTAATCAAACCATAAAAGCTACACAGATGATAAAGTTTACAAAGCCCATAGAATCTATGAAGACAATAGAGGACAAGCAGTCATTGAAGATGCATAACTCCCTGAGGTTTTTAGATGATTGAGAATACTATAAACCTAGAGGCTACACACATCATCAGAACTTCTCGGATCTATTAGACAATGCAATATATAAAGACAATATTAATCATGAAAGCTTCACATGACATAGAGGATTCTCAGGTCATAGAGGCCTGCAGGTTATAGAGGAGACTCAAAGACACCTGCAAATCAGTCATTTCACCCAACACTGGCTATGGCACTCTGCTTGTGAACCTAATATCCAACATGGGCCCAAGCAACTTGAACCCTATGATAAACAGTTCTCTATCTTGTTAATTTGTGCCTTGGAAAGGAATGGCCTCAGGATACCTACCACAGGCACTTTAATTTCATTGATTTACTCTATTATGTTTAAACATTTATTTTAGCTTATCTCACTGATTCTAGCCATTTCCTCTAGCTAATCTTCTTTATTTTTCACTTAGCATTCAAGCCATTGCCAATCCACCTCTTCCTCAGGCTCACCAAGAATGTGTAAACCCCATGTTCGAAAGTTGTTGTCGATAACACTAAGTTGAACACTAAGTTGATGAACACTAAGCTTTCTATATTTTGCAATTTTGCATCTTGGTGGTCCCCTAAATCTGTTGAAAATTTTAGCTTTCAAATAAATTAATGTTGGCTTTTTCTTATGGAGGTGACAGTGTTGTAAAAGCAAAAATAAAACCTTTCAAAATGTTTTTCATGTAGGTACTTGGGTAATACTCTTTCATAACCACAGCTTAGCATAAGCTATAAAAAATAAGAACACAGATCCAAAGTGTGGGAAATATTCTGCATTTTTGCTAGAATATAAGTAAAAACATATTGCCAACTTTCCATATACAGATAAGGTTAAAGAATTTCTTATATTTAGGAACTCATTACCATTCTGCCCTTTGTAGTAGATGAGGTTGATACAGCTGTTCATTGTTGAAGACCATTTTAAAACCCCACAAGTAGTGTATATGTGTGTGTGTGTGTGTGTGTGTGGTATTAGTGATTAAATTGAGGTGATAAATACTGTATAGCCAGAGCTCTAGTTCTATTTTTTTAATTATGAGAGGTTTTACTAACTTGCTGAGATGTTATGCAAATTTACAATCCTCATGCCTTAGTCTCATAGTTCAATGGGCGCTATGTGCCTCAATTACTAAGTACCTAGATTTGGATTCAAGATTAAGTATGCCTGACCCCAAAAGCAAAACCTATGTTCTCTAGACTACAGGACTCATCATTCCTTTCTTATTCCCTTAGAAGATAAATAGTAACATTTATTCAAGTAAACAGAATTAGCCAGATGTGGTGGCTCATGTCTGTAATCCTAGGAATTTGGGAGACTAAAGCAGAAAATATAACAAATGATACACTACATATCTATTAAATAATATCTTCTGAGGCTATAACTATAAAACTATATGATACTTCTTACCACTTGCTTCAAAGAAGAGGATTTGCATTATCTTCAAATTACAAATAATTTTCAGGTTTGTGGCTGCTGTGGAGGGAGTCAGACCTAGAAATCTAGTTTGGGGGCTCTAGAAGTTGAAAGAAAATTTAAGAAACAGCTGGAAATGTTTTAAATTTTGAAATAAAATTTAAAAAACAGCAGGGATGCTTTACTTGAAAGCAGCAATAGTCCTTAACCAGCCTCTAACTTTTAGCCCCAGCCCCTCAAATTAATTTATAGAGCATTTTTATGCAGGTCAAACAAAAAAGGTACACTGCCAACACTTTACCTAAGTAAGTGCATGCTCACAAGCAAATGTGACCTTTAGTACACACACCACATCAAGGTGTTTATGATCTTGGATATTTATTAAAAACAGCCCACTAGAAAACTTGCCAACTCTGGCACTCTTGGTCTCTTTTGGTTCTCTAAACATCACATGGATGTGATGTTTAGATAAAATTAGATATTTTACAACTTCTGCAATAAGGAGCAGTGCTGACTTCTCTAGTTTTAGGGCACTGCACAGAATACTATTCACCGCTAAATCTTACAGGTGTAACAACAAAGCAGCTAAGGGCTTTCTTCCCACTGTGTAAATTACTTTCCCAAGTCCACCAATTCTGCTTGATATGTGTAAGGTGATGAACCTGGATACTTGGGCCAGTGCTTCCAGTTGTTCACTGGAGACATTGGCTGCTGTTGTTTTATTTTGTTCATTAAAAGTGACTAGGATTGAAGGCCTTAATTCTCCTTTCTTCCTCATACCTAATCAGCATTATAGAGGAGGTTGATGGGTATTTTAAAAGTACAGAGATTCTCCTCCACTGATTGTATTCTGTATTCAATGAGCTAGTCAATGAGCCACTAAACAACTCAATTGTATTCTGTATTCAATGAGCTAGACAATTGTATTGTATTCTGGCTGATTACATTGTAATGTTTGTATTCTGGTTGTATTCTGATTGTATTCTGGTTCTGATTGTATTCTGGCTTCCTAGGACTCTTGTTTATCTTTCAATTTCCTCATACTGGCAGTGTCTGATATATTTATATCATGTTTTGCTGTCAGAATTATAAAAAATTATTTATCCCATGGCTCTAGAAGCTGCACATCACTCCTTAGGATATTTATCTAATCCTTGCACTGTTGCCACCTCTTTCTTTGGCCATGGAATGGGGCCTAGACTTCAATACTACATTGAAAGTTTAACTTCTTGGGTTCATGTAGTCCCACTGTGCAATCAGAAGCGTCTTTAAATTTACATGAAATCCAGACCACCATATCTCAACTCTCCATAGTTTTCCATTTTAATAGGACTATAGCAACTAAGTGATGTAGGTTTCTTGGTGTCCATAGGTGCCTCCAACCACCTCCACTATTCTAAGATGGCTGAGGTATCTCTCATCAGCAAAAGATTATGCAGACTATGCCAGTGACTTTGTGGGGGCTTGGACACAGGAAGTGACGTTTGAGTCTCCAGAAGTTGATTTTATAGACAATTTCACTGAGTTTTGTAGTGGCTATCTATTGCTGAGGACAGTTTTCAATTTGCCATCCTCCTCTTTGTAACACAAGCCACTAGGATAGTAGATATGTGACACCATGTCAAGCCCCATGCTCACCATTTCTAATTGAATTTTTAATCATAGATTTTTGAAAATTTTATAGTAAGAGAAACTATTTTTATTTCCTTGAGTTTCAGAATCTGGTCTGTAACAGGGTCACAAAAGACTCCTCTTTAGGGTAACTGGTTCCTTTTATGGAAATTATTTGAAGACTGCATTACTCCTGATGGCAATAGGTTTCTTGCTGAAAAATATTACATATTCTGTCCACTTAAACCAGGCAAGACTGTAGGTGAATTTCTTCTTGAAAATGAAAGCATATTTTCAACAGGTTGTGCACATTTTATAGATTTGCTCTTAACCTCAAGTTTCTACTCATCACATCTTTTGATCTTCTATCTCTAGTGTACCCTTTATTTTATTCATTTGTTTATTTATTCATTGTTAGTACTATTCAGTGAAACCAGGGCCTCTTAGCCATTGATTTACACAACCATCCCTTTTAAATTTTAGAGACAAGGACTCTCTGAGTTGTTTAGTGGCTCATTGACTAGCTTATTGCCTCAATAAGTTTCTGAGGTTGCTGAGAATACAGGCATCATGTTTAACCTACACTTTATCCTAATGGCACTTAACTTCTTTCACCAGTTTCAATAAAAATACTACAATAAAAATGGTAATGCAGTGTTTTCTTTGGTGTAATGAGTCAATTTTTTTAGATACGTACCCCAAATTAATAATACTGAATCATAGGCTATTTTTATTTTGAATTTTTTGAAGATCAATAATGATGATAATGATCAATAATGGTCTGAGATGTTGAGGAGTGTGGAGATGCTGTGAATATTTGAGGGTTAATTTCGTCAGAGATTTTGGCAGGCCTGAGCATGCAAAAACAACAAAGTGTTCTCAGTTCACATGGTCAGACTTGCCACAACTTTGTTTTAAGACTGTGGACTTCCTTCTTGTTTTTCTTTATGGCAGAGTCATTCAGACAATGTTCTTGTTATTTTTAAATTATCTAAAATTATATATAGGACAAAAATGTGGAAGTAGAATATCAATACAGAATTGGGCAAAAAATTTGGGGTATTTTGCTTAATTTAAGACCAAGAATGTATTGAATTGCTGAGTATACATCACAAACTATAAAATTATGTATGTTCTAAGAATGAAGGTTCTTAGCTTCACTAAGCTTTAGATCCTCTGTGTCTTTCTTACTGTCTTTCCCAGCTCTTCACCCACACTATAACACTATTGAAAAAAGAACTTTATTAAACTTATATTCTCACCAATATTAGTTCAAGAGTTCCTTTATATGAATATTCATATGCTTTTAAGTACCTACTTTCAGGTTATTTTTACTTCTAAGTATTTTATTTATTTATCTATTTATTTATTTATGTGTTTGTTTGTTTGTTTTTAGCTGTGGAATGACTCAATTCCTTTATTTTATTTATTTGTTATTATGTGGTGCTGAGGATCAAACCCAATGTCTCACATGTATTAGGTGAGCACTGTATAACTGAGACACAACTTCAGCCCCTAACTTTCAAATTTTTATCATAGGTATCAAGAGAGCATTGCACAGACTGCAGGAAATTTGTTATTTGACTGATGCATTAAATTCTTGATGCAAGGTTTTTTAGATTCCACACTGTCAAGTAGCCAGAGGAAAAGTGTATTCTAAATCTTTTCTTGGACAAAACAGGCATCTATGATTTCTAACCTATTTTCTGCATTATTGCTGAAAATTTTTCACCTTTGAAATAGTTATAAACAATTCAAATCAAGTTATATGCAATCTATGGAGCTTTACATATGTTCTGTCACATTTGCTGGTAATGCTTAAAATTTTAGGATGTACTCTGTTGAACAGAATGTGCTAGTTAGATACTCAGGGGATGGACAAACTCCATATGGAAAGGGTAGTCAGGCTTGGAATTATCACTGGGGGGAGCAAGGGTGGGTCAGGGCTCTGGAAAGTCTTAACTCTGACTGAGACTATCTGTAGTTTGCTGAATTTTCCCCTATTAAAACCATAATTGAAGCCATAGTGATGCAATTATTCCAGCAATAGCAGGTGGCAAAACCACTTCTAGGGATAAAATATCATTTTGGTATTAAAATTTTTTGTCTCATTTCAGGTGATGAAACAAAATTTTTTGTCTCAATTCAGGAGATATTTGCTTGGCCATATAGCATCACCATTTTGTCATTTTGATACTGTGTATCACTTCTATTCTAACCAATAAATACATCAAATAAAAATAATGAAAAACTTAGCCAGGCGCGATGGCTCACACTTGTAATCCCTGCGCTTTGGGAGGCTGAGATAGGAGAGACGTGAGTTGAAAGCCAGCCTCAGCAATGGTGAGGCACTCAGCAACTCAGTGAGACCCTCTCTACATAAATCACAAAATAGGGCTGGGGATGTGGTTCAGTGGTTGAGTGCCCCTGAGTCAATATCTGGAACCAAAAAAAAAAAAAAAGGAAAATTTTACAGCTAGGGTATATATGAACCCAATTTCCTTTTATTGAAAGTGACCTGACTTTGGAGAATTTTGTCTCAAATATGTGGCACTTCACTCAACAATTTTAATGTCCAGATGTACCCCACATTTGAAGGTAAGTGTTTTCTGAGTTGTGCAATGTATCTAATTCTCTCAACTCATTTACAACTTTGTCAAAGGATTTTATAACATGAGTAGAGGTTTTTTCAGTGTATCTGTAGATGGAGGGAATGTCAAAAGCCTCATTTTCTACTACATTTCTGTCCTAATTTTGATGAGAGTTTTCCCTAAAAGTTTATGTATGAGACAATGTAAGAAGTTTTGGAGAAGAAAAGATTGATTTATGGCCTTAATAAAATCAGTGAACTAATTCCTGAAGAAATTGATTGGTAACAGAAGCAGTTTTGTGTGGTGGCTAGAGTAGGCAAAAATTGAGGATTTGGCTAAAAGCAGAGAGTCTATCTCCTCTTTCTGATCACCATTTGAGCTCTTGCCCTCTGCCACACTCTTCTGCCTTGATGTTCTGCCTCATCAGGTACCCTGAGAAATGAATCCAGCCTTCTACCGAGGATGACCTCAGAATCCATAAGCCTCCAAATAAACTTCATCCTCTACAATTTTTTTTTTTTTTCCTGTTCAGGTCCTTTAGTCACAGTTGTGGAAAGGTAACTAAAACAAAACTTAACATTATCTAACCTTCATATCTGCCTTTTGTGATAATTTTTAACCCAGTACCCTAACATATTTTTCAAACAAATGCTTAGGGACCTGTGCCCCCAGGCCAAACATCTAACTTTAGGTTATGTCATATTATCCATTTACATCTAGTGTTATTTTTCATATGACTAGACTTAGATTATTATATTGCTCTTAACAATACAAAAATTACATGAAATTGAATTTGTCATTGTGTTTTGTTCATAGTACAACTCATTGGTCTTTTTATGGTATTACACTTTTGTAATATACATCAATGTCACTTAATGATACTACTATCTAATTTTCTTCTCTAAAGTAGTGGTTTTGGGGATATTTTATATATACTATTCTTCCCAGGTGAATTTTGAAAGAAATATTGCTTTAGTCTCTTCTCCCATTAAAAGATAAGCATGCTCAAATTTTGATGGAAAACATAATAGATTGCATTGAGAGAAAATTGTCTTTGAAATGATGACTTATATATGAACACATCATGTGTGTAACAGTCTTTTATGAACTTCTGCAAGGTTTTGTTTTTATTTTATGTTGAAGTCTACTTTTTTAAAACATATATGCAGTGTGTGAAGTACACAGATGTGACATTTATATAATACTGATGTGGTGTTTTGCACTATTGTTATGCTGAATGTGCTATGACAAAAATGTGACTGGGACTTAAAACCATTTTCCTCACACTTTATTACTTGTCTCTACTTAAATGTACATTTTGTTTTCCTCAACCCTTCATATTGCTACTATATGAATAAATACTGCTGTATTTTTATATGTAATCATGGTTTACAAGGTCAGACATTTCTTTCTTTCTTCCTTCTTTGACATGGTGCAAAGAATCAAACTCAGTGCCTCACACATGCCAGGAAAGTATTCTACCATTAAGCCATCACCTCAGTCCTTTATTTTCTATTTCTCTAATTTCTTAAGATGTTGAACTTATTATAGTATTTAATACTTAGATATAATCTATATAAAGAGAGTATTCAAGTTGCTTGCCTGTATTCTCTTAGAGTCTTTATCTTTTTACTTGGTTACATATTTAGTTAGATATTTTTTTATTTAGTAGTTTATCTCATGTGTCACTTTGTACCCTTTAAGGTTATCTTTTCATAAACAGGTATTTTAATACTCAATTTATAAAATTTTAAACATTTTGTTTTGTATAACTTTGAAAATAATTAATTTTCCCCTTTCTGTGTGTTTCTTAGATTTGAAACCAAGGATGTTCTTCTTTTCAAATTATGCCCTAATTGTTTTTTTATCTTGAGGTAAAGGCTCTTTATTTACACAGATACACCATTATTTTAGCAGCTTCCTTTAGAAAGGATATCACTCTTCTAATTTTCATCAGTGTAAATGCTAACTTATCATTGTCTAATTTGTGTCTTTCTAAAGATTCTCTCTTTAGTTCCATGGGTCTATTTATAATAACGTTATAAGGTGTATGTAAAGATTAGATGACCAGGGAGGAGATGAATTAGGCCGCTCAGCAAGGCTTTATTGGAATACATGCTCTCGGGCCAAATCCACCCATCCATCAGAGTGTGTCTGGGGGAAATGGTGCTGGGGCTTCAGTGCACAAAAAATTTCAAGAAAGCCTGGTCAGAAAGGGGAGGGCTTGGTAGCAGGAACAGAGGGTCAGAATCCTTCCTGGGTAGGTCAGGAAAACGAACTGATTGGCAGGAGGTGTGTCTACTGATGCCCTCAGCATCTGACTAGCCAGCAGCTCTTGCAGCTGCTGACTGGTCCCCCTGATTGGACATCCTGTACTTGATCCGACCTAACATCCCAGCCTTTTTGGTGACATAGGACAGACGACTTGGTCTGGCTACTTCATGTGGGATTAGGGGCATTGAAAGGGGGAGTTGGCTCAGGGGTTAGTCAGGCAGTGAGGCAGACGCAGGAGTGTGGGAGTCTCTGCTTGTCAGTTATATTGCTTGAATGTAGAAGCACCACCTGTGGTTAGGAACAGCAGCTTGGGAGAGATTACTGACTAGCAGAAAAAGAAGGGGGCTGCTGAGAAATTTTTAGTTTGGTGAAAGTCCAGCGTGATGGACCAGTCCAAGGCTGGTCTATTATGTAATGAAATTTGTTTAAGTTTAAGTAGCGATTACTGAATAATCAAGTCCTCCTGCCCCAGCCCAGAGGCAGCAAATGGGGACCAAGGACAGTCCAGCTATTACCAATAGAAAGATGGCCCTTTTTGCCCTACAGAGAGAGGTGGTAACAAGTCATGGTAATTCAGTCTCATTGTACAGTTAAGTCCCTATAACAAAGCTGGAGAGGACAAGGCATGTAAACATTGTATTTAGTTTCTAATGTCACAGATATCTACCTTTAAATTATTTTAAATGCCCAGGAATGGCTATGTTTTTGGTTTTGCTAGGTGTTTAAGATGAAGCAAGTCAAATTGGCTTTTGTTCTTACAGATTGTTAAGAGTCACCTTTTGTTCTCCTGGGAAGCATCCTTGAGGAACTTGAGAGCAGCTTGTTAGCTCTGTTAGTGCCATCTGCGTTAGGGCAGGTCGAGGTCTGGAGCTGATATGGCTTCCCCGGGAAGCCCGAGGGACAGTTTCCTTTTTCAAAGCCTGAGGGACAGTTCCCTTTTTTGGTGACCTTCCTGTTCATTGTATGGCATTTGATTGGCTCTTTAATTCTCTAATGGTCTCAGAAATCTCCCTTATCATGAGGTCCTGCAGCCCAGGGGATGTACAGCACTTCAGAGAAGTTTCCTCATTCCTTGAATTCAGGTTGACTCAAAGGATAAAAGCCAAATACTGGGAGTTTTCTTTGGCCCTTTTAATTTAATTTTAGTTTTTAAGTCTTGATCTTAAACACTCAGCAAGCCAATCTCATCAGTTATAAAGTAAGGGTACTAGGCTTTAACTTTAAGGTCTATCCTATAAGTTGTGGCTGATTTATCTTAAAATGATTTGGGTTGGTTGTTTTTGAAGTAGTACCTCTATAAAACATTAACAGGCAAAAGTTAGAGTATTAGGAGAATACAAAATGCAATTAACAACAGTAAAAACATATTTAGTTTGTGTAATAGCTTTGTCAAATTTCAGGTGAGTTACATATTATATCCCTGTTTGAGGTTCTAATGATCTTTACAATAAAATTAATCCTTTTAACATATCTTTAAATAAATTGGAGTCTGGTCTACGTTGAAGTCATTGTAGTAAGCGGGGAGGTAAGACAGGGCTCCTTGCAAAAATTTAGCAAAATGTTAATGGATTAGGTCCTCATTAATTTAAAAATAACATTCTGATGTAAAAATAACTTAAGGCCTTACTGATGATAGGTTCAGTTATAAAACATTAAATGATATAAATTGATACCATATAAGTTCAGTTTGGAGAATATCAGCTTCATATACTGCTCTTTTAAAACTTTTTACTTTAAAGCTTGTATATCTGAAAAAAATAAACATATTTAATATAAAAATAGAACTGGCAGCACAATAATTGCATTGATGTTTAATCACATTTTCTGAAGTTAGGCAAATTATTCCATTTCAATTATAAGCAATACCTTATGTTATTTATAGTACTTTAAATAAAATAGTAAAACAAACTTTAGAGATTTATAAACCTTTGTGTTGAAAGAAAGGACAATTGACTTTAACTTTTAAATTTAAATTAAGTAAGCTCATATTGTCACATGGTGGCTGTCCTATGAGGGCAGAAGCTCCATCCAGGAGTAGGGAAGTTTCTGTATCACAGAGAATTATTACAGTAAGTATCTTAGGAATTCACAACTGATAAGTTAATACAGACGCAGATGACAAATGAATGATTTACGTAGCTTAGCATCCTAGATAAGAGGCAAACTCAGGTTTCAGCATTGAGGGTGATGCTTAGATTTGAAGAAGCATAATTACCTAATTAAAGGCAAACATAGTCGAAGTAAGTAAAACAAAAAAAATCTTTTTGACCTCTTGTCCAAAAGGCTTTCAATCTTAAGATAAAATTAGGCTGGGTTAGAGAATTACTTTCATTTACCATTTATGAGAACACAATGTTTAAGTATATAGAATTATACTTGTTGGGCTTTAAAATAAGTAATTTTGTTTCTAATGATGACAAAGCAATTTTCTATTCTCTTGTTAAAATTTACCATTTATGAACACATTAAAAATGTTACCCTGTGGAATTTAAAGGAATTAAAAGTATTTCATATTGGATTTAACAGTTAACATTTTATCTAATAGACAAATTTGGGTACTCAATATCAGATCTGATTTGCTTATTTTTATTATAAAAAAACAAGACATTAGACAAACATCTTTAACAGTAACATTTTTCCCTTGAAGAAGTTTTGACAATGACATATATTTGACATTTTATAGGCATTAACATGTTATTAGTCCTTTGATTACATAGAAAGACTTGTGAGTTGAGTAATTTTAAAGATGTCTTTATTTTAAATCATGTGAATTAAAGGTATTTGGATCCATTTTTAATTTTAGTTTATGATCACTCAGTTTACATAAACACAAAAATAGAGCATGCAGAAGGCCTTTTGAATTAAAGGTAGGGACACCTTGTAAATTGGTCTCAGTAGAACGTAAAAAAAAAAAAAAACAAAACTTTTATAGTTGGATAAAATACATCTGATCA
>PVHX01024058.1:0-24656 GCA_004024805.1 Geosciurus inauris
AGTCTTACTAAGTTGCTTAGGGCCTCTCTAAGTTGCTGAGGCTGGCCTTAAACTTGCAATCCTCCTGTTTTAGCCTCCTGAGTTGCTGGGATTACAGGCATGCTGAGCTGTGCCTATCAACATTTCTTGTTTTAATATAGCAGCCTTTTCTAAAGGAGACTTGGCTTCTTTTGGGGGAAATGCTATCTGACACCTCTATCTAAGGATTAGGGAAGCTCATTGTGTCTGTGTTGTTGTTAGAGGCTTTTTGCCACAAATAGAACTAGGAATTGTGGGTTTTAGAAAGAGGGAGATGAATTACGAATTTATGCTGATTTTTATAATTGAAACTAAAGATTATAGGGTTTTCAATTAATTCCTTTGATTTTGTATTCATATCTCTCCTATTTTGTCTATGTTATTATATGTGTGAGCATATGTGTGTATATGCATACATGTATGTTTCAGAATAATAATACCAATATTACTTTGTGACTAATGAATATCATTTTACTTGTATTTATCATATTTCAGTCTCACTTAGCTTCTCAACTCTGTAAATTTTTGTCTGCTGTATTGGGGAGAATTTTATCCATTATAAAAAAAAAAACAACTTTGCCACATTTTCTCTGTTCTCCTCATGGAACTCCACTTACATTCATGTTAGATTTTTTTTTTTGTACATAAGATTATTTAACACGTCCCTGAGTTCTATTCATTTAAAAAAATCTATTTACTCTGTTCTTCAGATTTGATAATTTCTGTTAAACTATCTTCAAGTTTATCGACTCCTCTGTCATTTCCACCCATTGTGGGTTGGCTAGTAGTAGAATTAATGAAGTAGCTTTGTTCAGTTCATTTTCATTTATTTATTCATTCATTCATTTATTTATGTATGTATGTATGTATTTATTTATACTGAGGATTGAACTCACGGGTACTTGACCACTGAGCCACATCCCCAGCCCTATTTTGTATTTTATGTAGAGACAGGGTCTCACTGAGTTGCTTAGCACCTCGCTGTTGCTGAGACTGTCTTTGAACTCGTGATTCTCTTGTTTCAGCCTCCCAAAGAGCTGGAATTACAGGTGTGTGCCACCACGCCTGGCTCATTTTCATTTTAGATAATTGTATTTTTAGTTCCAGAATTTACATTTGAATCTTTTTTTCCCTCATCAATGTGTTTTTAACTACTTGTAATATTTTGGTTATTTCCTTCTTATCTTTTTACCTTCTCTTTTTTAAAAACCTTGGTATGAACCTATTATGTATAAGATTTTACATTCTGCATTTTATACTTATTTTCCCCTTTCTCACAAAAATTATTTTATTATTATTATTATTATTTTGGTACTGGAGATTGAACTCAGGGACACTCGAACACTGAGCCACATCCCCAGCCCTATTTTGTGTTTTATGTAGAGACAGGGTCTCACTGAGTTGCTTAGCGCCTCGCCCTGCCTGAGGCTGGCTTTGAACTCGTGATTCTCCTGTCTCAGCCTCCTTAAGTGCTGGGATTACAGGCTTGTTCCACCATGCCCGGCTCGCAAAAATTATTTGTAACATTCTTTTTGGTAGGGGGTGGTATTAGGATTGAACCCAAGGTATACTTTACAATGAGCTACATCCACAGAACCTTTTTTTTAAGACAAGGTCTCACTAAGTTCCTTAGGGCCTTGCTTAATTCCTGAGGCTGGCCTCAAACTTGTGCTCCTCCTGCCTCAGCCTCCCAAGCCACTGGGATTATAGGCAAGCACCATTGCACCCAGCGGTAACATCACTTTTTTAAAAATGTTTTTTTTAGTTTTAGGCAGACACAATACTTTGATTTTTATTTTTATGTGGTGCTGAGGATCAAACCCAGTGCCTCCCCTGTGCTAAGCCAGCACTCTACCACTGAGCCACAACCCCAGCCCAACATCCCATTCTTTAAAGACAAGGATTAACTATGTTGCCCAAACTGGTCTTGAACTCCTGGGCTCAAGTGATCTCCTGTTTCAGCCTCCTTAGCAGCCAAAATAGTACGCATGTGTCAGCAGGCCTGGCTTTTACATCATTTTTAATCACTGCCTAATTTTATAGCATAGCAATATAAGACAATTCTGTTGTCAAGTGTTTGTGGATCCCAGTTTATGCTACTATAAATTATGCTTAAATGAAAATTTATGTGCATAAATCTTTCAGTTTCAGACTGTTTTGTAGAGTAGACTTTTAAAATCAGAAGTTCTAGATCCATATGTATAAATCTTGTTGAAGGCTTTAAAGGTCTCTTGTCAAATTGATTGTTAGTAGTTGTAGCAATTTTCAGCCCTAGGAACAATATGTGAGGGATGCTACTGTCTCTTAATGTCTCTAGTAGTGACAAGTACTATTGCCCATTTTTTTCTAATTTCATAGCGTTAAATTGAATTTGACCACATTGCTGTTTCCATACCCTGAGTCCCTACTTAATGATTTGCAATGTAACTTGGTTAACTGAAACCTAATTAGGAATATCTTTTTGTAACAGGTAGCCCATTCTGAGCCAGTCAGAAGCATATGAGCTTTAGCCAATCATAGGCTGCCAACTGATTAGATCATGTCCAAATAATGTGATTGCCCAGCTCTAATCAATCAAGCTACTTCTGTACTTTAGTTTCCTGTTGTGTCTATAAATACTTACTGCTCACCTGTTGCAGAATTGAACTTCTGATTCTGAATGTCGCATGATTCATGAATCATTTGCTCATCTAAACTCTGTTATATTGAATTTGTGGAAAGTTTTTCATTTGATAATAGGTTAAAGAAACATTTCCTTGTTTTGTTTTTTGGCATTTATTTTGAAATACTGCCAGTAAACACTGTTTTCACATGTTCATTAACCATTTCCTCTTTATGAATTATCTATTGGTGTCTTTTTGTGTGTGTGTGGTTCTGGGCATGTGTTGCATGTGCTAGGCAAGAGCTCTACCACTGAATCACATCCCCAGCCCTTTATATTTTATTTGTTAGTTTGGTATCTTGGTGCTGGGGATTGAACCCAGGGTTTTGTGCATACTAGGCAAGAGCTCTACCATCGAGCCATATCCCCAGCCCTATCTTAACTATTTATAAGCCCTATTTTTATTTTTTTATTTTGGGGGGGGGTACCAGGGATTGAACTCAGGGGCACTCGACCACTGAGCCACATCTCCAGCCCTATTTTGTATTTAAGGACAGGGCCTCACTGAGTTGCTTAGCGCCTCACTTTTGCTGAGGCTGGAGTTGAACTTGTGATCCTCCTGCCTCAGCCTCCTGAGCTGCTGGGATTATAGACATGTGCCATTACATCCAGCTACTCCTATTTTTAAATGGACATGCCAGTGATATTAAGTACATTTATAATGTTGTACAACTATCACCACCATTCATCTCCATAACTGTTTTCATTTTTTCAAACTGAAATTCTGTACTTATTAACCAGTAACTCCCCACTCCTTTCTCCTCACCAACCCTGGGAACCACCATTCTACTTTTTGTCTCTATAATTTTTACTCTCTCATATAAATGAAATCAGAGTTATTTGTTTGTGACTGACTTATTTAATTTAGCATAATGTCCACAAGGTTCATACATGTTTTAGCATATGTGAGAATATTCTTCCTTTTGTCCTTTTTTGTTTTTTTTGGTACCAGGGATTGAACTCAGGGGCACTCGACCACTGAGCCACATCCCCAGCCCTATTTTGTGTTTTATGTAGTGACAGGGTCTCACTGAGTTGCTTAGTGCCTCACTGTTGCTGAGGCTGGCTTTGAACTTGTGATTCTCCTGTCTCAGCCTCCCAAAGTGCTGGGATTACAGGCATGCGTCACCATGCCCGGCTGTCCTTTTCTTTTTAAAAAATTTTTTGGTATCAGAGATTGAACCCAGGGGCACTTAACTACTGAGCCACATCACCAGCCCTTCTTTTTATATATGTATTTTTTTGTTGTAGGCAGACACAATCACTTTATTTTTATTTCTATGTGGTGCTGAGGATCAAACCCAGTGCCTCACCCACGCTAGGCGAGTGCTCTACCACTGAGCCACAACCCCAGGACCCCCTATCCCTTCTTTGATATTTTTTTTAGAGATAGGGTCTTGCTAAGTTGCTTAGTGCCTCTTTAGGGCCTCGCTAAGTTGCTGAGGCTGGCTTTCAATTTGTGATCCTCCTGCCTTAGCCTCCTGAGCCACTGGGATTACAGGCATGTGTCACCATGCCTGGCATATTCTTCCTTTTTAAGTTTGAATAATATTCCATTTTATGTGTGTGCTGCATTTTACTTATGATTTATCTGTCAATGGGCACTGAGGTTGCTTCTATATTTTTGGTATTGTGAATAATGTTAATATGAACATTAGTTTACAAATATCTCTTTGAGACTCTGCTTTCAGTTCTTTTGAGCATAAATCCAGAAGTGGAATTGTTGGATCATATGGTAATTTTATTGTTAAGTTTTTGAGGAACTACCATATTGTTTTCCATAGCACTCTACCACTATACCCTTTTACATTCCTACTAACATTGTACAAGAGTTGGAATATCCCCATATCCTAACACTTGTTTTAAAAAATAGTAGCCACCCTAATCAGTGTGCAGTTGGTGTCTTATTATAATTTTTTTTGTACCATGTTTGCACCCAGTGGTGTTTAACCACTGAGCCTCATCCTCAGCCTTTTTTGTTTTCTTTTCAGACAGGGCCTTGCTAAGTTGCTCAGGCTGGCTTTGAACTTGAGATCCTCCAGCCTTAGCCATGTGTCTCCACATTGACCTTTTATTACAGTTTTGATTTGCATTTCCCTAATGATTAATGATACTAACTATCTCGTGTGCTTATTAGCCATCTGTATATCTTCTTTGGAGAAATGTCTAAATCTTTTACCCATTTTTTAATTGGGTTGAAATTTTCTTTGGTTGTTGAGTTTGTTGTCGAATACATAGTTTTTAATGTGTTCTGAATATCAATCCCTTATGAGATATGTGATTTTCAAATAATATCTCCCATTCTGTGAGTTGTTTTTCTTTGTTAATAGTGTCTTTGTGCGTGTGTGTGTGTGTGTGTGTGTTTGTGGGGATTGAATCCAGAGCCTCATGCATGCCAGACAAGCACTCTACACAGTCCTAATAGTGTCTTTTGATTCACAAACTTTTTGAAATTTTCATAAAGTCCATTTTTTCAGATTGTATCATTTGTTACCCATGACTCTGTTGTCATATTCCCCCGTACCCCCAAAAAGAAAAAAATAACTTCAGTGTCCCATGTAATGAAGCTTTTTAGCTTATGTTTTCTTCTAAGAGTTTTATAGTCTTAGGTCTTATATTTAGGTCTTTGATCCATTTTGAATTAATTTTCATACATTGTTTTTGATAACTTCATTCTTTTGCATGTGTATATCCAGTTTTCTTAGCACAGTTTGTTGAAAAGATGGTCCTTTCCCCATTGAGTGTCTTGACACCCTTGTCCAAAATCATTTGACCTTGTATGTGAGAGTTCATTTCTGGGATTTCCGTTTTATTCCATTGGTCTATACGTCTGTCTTATGCCAGTACCATAGTGTTTCAGTGTAGTAAGGATTTGTTTTTGCAGTGCTGGGGACTGAGCCCAGGGCCTTGCTCATATTAGGCAATGCTCTACCACTGAGCCAGCCCTGTAGTTAGTTTTGAAATCGGGAAGTCTGAGTCCTCTAGCTTTGTTCTTTTACAAGATTATTTTGGCTATTTGGGATTCCTTGATGTTCCATATGAATTTTAGACTTGATTTTTCTATGGCTATAAAAACCTCATTGGAGTTTAGATAGGGCTTACATTGATAGTAGATTACTTTGGGTAGTAGTCATATTTTAATGATACTGAGTGTCCTAATCCATGAACACTGGATTTGTTTCCATTTGTCTTCTTTAATTTTTTTCAGCAATGTTTTATAATATTTATTGTACAAATATTTTACTTCCTTAGTTAATTCATAAATATTTTATTCTTTTTAATGCCACTGTTAGTGGTATTGTTTTCTGTTTTTTTAAAGATTTAAATCTTTTAAAAAAATTTTTAGTTGTCAATGGACCATTATTTTATTTATTTATATGTGGTGCTGAGGATGGAACCCAGTGCATCACACATGCTAGTCAAGCACTCTACCACTGAGCCACCACCCTAGGCCCAGTGGAATCATTTTCATAGTTTTATTTTTGATGGTTCATGGTTAATGTATAGAAATACAACTAATTTTTGTGTTTGTTGACTTTGTCTCCTGCTATTTTGCTAAATTCCTTTCTTAGGTCAACTCTGTGTATGTGTGTGTGTGTGTTTGGAATCTTTAGTGTTTTCTATATATACAAGATCATACTATCTGCAAACAGATTATTTTTCCTTTCTAATTTTGAAGTTTGTTATTTTTCTTGCATAATTACACTGACTAAAACTTCTAGTACTATGTTGAATACAAGTGGAAAAAGCTGTTATCTTCACCTTGTTCCTGATTTTAGAGGAAAAACCTTTAGTCTTTCCCTAGTAAGTATGATGTTTGCCATTGATGTTTCATATATGATTTTTATTATATTGAGGCAGTTTCCTTGTCCTAGTTTGTGGAGTGCTTTTATCATGAAAAGTACTGAATTTTGGCAATTTGTTTTCTTCAATTAAGATGACCATGTAGTTTTTTTTTCCACATTCTGTTAGTGTGGTATATTACACTGATTGATTTTGGTATGTTGAACCATACTTGCTTTCCAAGAATAAATCCCACTTGGTCATCATATATAATGATGCTGAGTTCAGTGAAGCCAGGTCCAGGGCTTTTCTTTTTTGAGAGATTTTTAATTTTTTGATTAGTGATTCATTTTTCTTACTATTTATTCAGATTTTCTATTTCTTCATGATTAAGTAGGTTTTATGATCTCAGCAGGGAGATCACAGGGATTACTACAGCCTTGTGCTGCCTGTTGGTCAGTGAACAAAAACTTTGTTTCATGATCTTGGTAAGTTTTATGTTCTTGGATTTACCTATTTTATCTAAGTTATTTAATTTGTTGAATTATAATTCCTCATTGTACTTTAACATTTTTAAAAAATTTTTTTAGTTGTTGATGGACCTTTATTTTATTTATTTAAATGTGGTGCTGAGAATCAAACCCAGTGCCTCACACATGCTAGGCAAGTGCTCTACCACTGAGCTACAACCCCAGCCCTGTACTTCAACATTTTTATCTCTGTTTATAATAATGTCCCCACTTTTTTCTGCTATCAGTAATATGAGACCTCTTTCTTTCTTTCCACTTCACTAAAGATTAGTCAATTTTGTTGAACTTTTCAAAGAACCAAATTTGGTTCCATTGTTTTTCTCTGTTCTCTATTTTATTTATCTCTGCTCTCTTCTTTATTTCATTCCTTCTGTTAGCTTTGGGCTCAGTTTCTTCTTCTTTTAGTTTGTTTTTTTCTTTTTCTTAGCCTGTATGAGCTCTAAACATTTTTCAGCCTTTAGCTACTGGTCATTCTCCCAATGTAGAGTTTTGTGGCTGTGGGTCAATGTAGTTCTCCATTTCACTAATTGCAGCTGTTCCAACTTCCAGAACTCTGAACTGTCTCCTTAAATCAGCAAATCCTCCATACTCTGCCTTCTTCTTCCACCTTGGCCCAGATAATGACTCCAGGTAAAAAGTCCAGGGTAATCATGGGACTTACTTTGTGTTTCTTCTCTCAGGGATTACAGTCCTGTTGCTGGCTATTGATCAGTGACCACAAACTTTGTTTTATATATGCTGTATGATTTTTTAAATATGTGCACAGCAAGAGGGCTAATCTCATCCTATATATTTCCTCATGGCTATGAGAAATGTTTTTAAGATATAATCATGCTGCTATGGTTTACTCAAAAGATGCTATTTGCACAAAATACAATGTGAAAGGCTCAAACTGTGAAACACACCTGTCCTCTGTGTACGTCTAGTAACTGCCACCAGCTTGTAATAATGTACATCTGTGGTATCTAATCTGTCTTTTCTCTTAGTAGATGATCACTATCACTAGACAAAGTGTGGCACATTACTCTCAAGACACTTTACCAGCTTGCTCATATAGGCTCACAAAAGCCATTGAATTCTCAGAAATTTTGTAAAGTTGGTTGTAAAACTCAGTCATTATTATAAATTAAATTTGATAAAATAGCAGTTAGATAAATTATGTCAAAATTAAAGGTAATACATATTCAAAATATTACCCCTCAATTACCTCACTAAATTATATGGTTATTTTTGCTCTCGAAGTCATTTATATTTCTTTTTTTTAAACATTTATTTTTTAGTTGTAGTGGACAGAGTATCTTTATTTTTTTTTTATGTGGTGCTGAGGATCGAACCCAGTGCCTCACGCATGCTAGGCGAGCACACTACCACTGCGCCATAACCCCAGCCCCGAAGTCATTTATATTTCTTTGCTTTATTGGAGGGGATACCAGGGGTTGAATTGAGGGGCACTTGACCACTGATCCACTAAACCACATCCCCAGCCCTGTTTTGTATTTTATGTAGAGACTGAGTGTTATTGAGTTGTTTACCACCTCACTATTGCTGAGGCTGGCTTTGAACTCGTGATCCTCCTGCCTTAGCCTCTGGAGCCACTGGGATTACAGGCACGTGCCACTGTGCCCGGCTATATTTCTTTGCTTCTTATTGTAGAAATACTGAATCATAATGTGTTGCTGCACATCTCTTCCCAACTTTGTGTTCAGTGACATCATGTTACTAACAAAAATCAGTAAATGCTTCAAAACAAGTCTATTTATTGCAGAGGTTGGCAATCTGGCTGCCCAAATTTGTGGCCATTCATTTGTATAATGTGTATGAGTTCTTTTGCACTACAGCAGCAGGGTTAAATAGTTATGACAGATCGTATGACCCTGAAAGTCTAAAACATTTCCTACCTAGCCCTTTATAAAAAATGTTTGATCACCTCTGGCTTATTGTTTGGTTGATTGTAGAGGCTTAGCAAAGTGATGAAGAAAATGTTAGTACAATTAGATTTTAAAGTGGGAAGGGCATGTAACTGATACATTGTGACTAGCACAAACATTTAAAAAAATTTTTAGTTGTATATGGACTCAGTGCCATTATTTGTTTTTATGTGGTGCTAGGATGGAACCCAGAGCCTCACACATGCTAGGCAAGTGCTCTACCACTGAGCTACAACTCCAGCCCCTAGCACAAACATTTGAGAAAGTATTCCCTCACTATTTCAAAACTGTTACCTGATTCAGCAAAGAAGTTGCTCATGTCCTTGACAAACATGCATACATTTTTGTTTTCACCTGTTTCCTTTCTTAACATGAACAAAAATATCAACCAGTATTCATATTGGAGCTATACTCCTTCCATAAGAGTTTGGTTTAAAAAAAAATGGAAGAAACATTCTGTGAGAATTGATTGACTATGAGATTTAAAAAAATTTTTTTTTAGTTGTAGATACACACAATATCTTTATTTTATTTATTTATTTTTCTGTGGTGCTGAGGATTGAACCCAGTGCCCCATGCATGTGAGGCAAGCGCTCTACCACTGAGCTACAATCCCAGCCTGACTATGGAATTTTTAATGAAATTATCTTTTGTTATTATTTATAAATTTGTATGCTGTATGCTTTGATATCAGTGAAGTTTATAGTAAATTGTGTATACTACACACATACATATACACACACATACATATGTATATATATATATTCCACACACCATTTTCTTTCTGGACAGCCAGTTGTTAAACATTTGCTAGAATACCACAGAGGTATACATATATTAAGATCTCATTAGAAAATGTGTAATTATTTCAGATTTTTCATATTTCTGCTAACACTTTGTGGTTTCCAGTTTTCTAATTTTATACATTAATAAAGTGGTAGTTCAGTGTTGTTTCAGCTTACATTTTTTTAAATCAATAATCAGTTCGAGCATCTCTTTGTATGCTGCTAGCCTTTAGGTTTCTGCTTTTGAAAATTTAACTGTTTTTCTGGTTTTGTTTATTTCTTTTGGTACTGGGTCATTTCCACATCCCTTTTTATGTTTTGAGACAAGGTATCACTGAGTTCCTTAGGGCCTCAATGTGTTGCTTATGGCCTCACTAAGTTGCTGAGGCTAGCTTTTTGATCATTCTGCTTCAATCTTCAGAACCACTGAGATTATGGGTATGTGCCACTACACCCAGCACTGTTGGTTTGTTATAGTTCATTGGATACTAGCTACTGTCCGTTTTTAAAAAATCTCTTTTTTTCATGGTGCTGAGAATTGAACTTAGGGTCTTGTGCATGCTAGGCAAGTGCTCCATGGCTGAGCTACAGCCCTAGCCCCTGATTTTGGGTTTTAACATTGTAAATTTCTTCTCTCAGTATTTCATCTGATTATTGTGTTATTTCTATCCTTCATTAAGCATGTATCCTTTATATAATCAAATTCATCATTTTTGGTCTTTGAAACATTTTGAAAAAGTCCATCTCTACCTTTAAGTCATGAAGATACTCTTATCTTTCATTAATTTTTAAATTTTCACCTTTTACATTTTATTTTCTTATTGATCTGGATTCTATCTTTGTGCATAGTGTTATCTGTGGATTATTGTTTATTTTTCTCCATATACTGCCCTCATTCTTTTCCCATTGATTTATAATGCCATCTTTGTGATAAATAGAACTCATGTATACATGTAAATGTCTGACTCTGATCTTTTTATCCTGTTCTTGTGCAAAATATACTATTTTAAACATTTTGTGATTAAGGAAAACATGAAACACATGTAAAAGTGGATAGATTAATGAACTCCTCATGTACCTATTACCATAATTATAAACTCATGATTAGTCATTTAAAATCTATATTTTGCCTACTCTCCACACCTTCTGTATTAGTTTGAGGAAAATTCAACACATATCATTTTGAAAATTTTTCAGTGTGTATTTCTAAAAGATACAGAATTGAAACAAAAACAAGGGCTGGGGATGTAGTCCAGTGGTGTAACACTTATCTAGCATGTGCATCACAAAGAAAAAACAAAGAAAATCCCAATGCCATTATCATAACAAGAAAAGAATAATAATAGTTCTTTTTTAGTTTAAAACTTTATTATTAAATTTACTTTTAACTGAAACAAAACCAAAAATTATACAGATGTTTATATATATATATATATATATATATATATATATATATATATATATACATACACATATACATATATATGTATATAGTGTAATATTTAAATCAGTCTAAACATTCTATCTCCTTATCATTTTTTTATGGTGAAAATATTCAAAATATTTTCTTCTAGCATTGTGAAATATCTGTAGTTACCATACTGTGCAAGACACACCCAAAATTCTTTCTCCTAATTGTAACTTAGTACCCATTGATCTTTCAACCTCCCTCCTTCCTATTCTCTCCAGCCTCTGGTAACTGCCACTCTACTCTCAACTTCTGTGAGATCAACTTTTTTATATTCCACATACGAGTGAGATCATTCAGTGCTTGTCTTCCTCTGCCTGGCTTCTTTCACTTAACATAAATATCTCTAGTTTCACTTGTGCTGTTGTACGTGACAAGATTTCATTCTTATTTATGGATGAATAGTCTTTCATTGTGTGTATGCACCACATTTGCTTTATCTATTTGTTATGGTTTGGATGTGAGGTGTCCCCAAAAAGCTCATGTATGAGACAATGCATGAAAGTTTAGAGGTGGAATGATTGGGTTATGAGAGCCTTAACCTAATCAGTAAATTAATCTCCTAATAGGGATTAAGTGGGTGGTGACTGTAGGCAGGTAGAGTGTGGCTGGAGTCAGTGGGTCATTGGGGGTGTGCTTTTGGGGTTTATATTTTCTCCCTGGTGAGCACGAGTGAATCACTTTCTGCTTTCTTGTGCGATGTTCTGAGCTGTACTCCTCTGTTACACCCTTCCTCCAGGATGTTCTGTCTCACCTCAGGCCTAGAGCAATGGAACTGGCCATCTGTGGGCTGAGTCTTTTGAAACTGTGAGTGGCAAATAAACTATTTCTCCTCTAAAATAGTTCTTGTCAAGTCTTTTGTTCAGAGCAATAAGAATGTTGGCTTAAAACACTATTTCTCGGGCTGGGATTGTGGCTCGGTGGTAGAGCGCTTGCCTCGCATGCGGGAAGCACTGGGTTCGATCCTCAGCACCACATAAAAATAAATTAATAAAGATATTGTGTCCACCTATAACTAAAAAATATTTAAAAAAAAAACAAAACACTATTTCTCATTCAATGGGCACTGAGGTTGATTCCATGTCTTGGCTGTTGTGAATAGTGCTGCAGTGAACATGGGAGTACAGATGTTGCTGACATCCTGATTTCATTTGCTTTGATTATATACCCAGCACTGGGATTGCTGGGTCACATGGTAGTTCTGCTGTTAATTTTTTGAGGGAATTCCATGCTGTTTTCCATAATGGCTGTTCTCATTTACATTCTCACCAACATTGTGCATGGGTTCTCTTTTCTCCACATCCTCACTTGCACTTGGTATCTTTTGTCTTTTCAAAAATAGCTGTTCTAACTGGAGTGGAGTGACACCTCATTGTGGTTTTGATTTGCATTTCCCTGATGATTAGTGATGTGGAGCATTGTTCATATACCTATTGTCCATTTGTATGTCTTTTGAGAGATGTCTATTGAGGTCTAAGTCTGTTGCCCATTTCTGGTTTGTTTGTTGGTTGTTGTTTTTGTTTTGTTTGTTTTTTGCAGTGCTAGGGATGGAACCCATGGCCTCATGCATGCTAGGTAAGCACTCTACCACTGAGCCACATACCCATCCCTTATTGCCTATTTTTAATCAGGCCTTTTTTTTTGCTATTGAGATTTTGGAGTTTCTTATATATTCTGTATCTCTTAAATTATTTTAGTTAACTGTTTCTCACTCCCATCTCTTATTTTTCTTTTATTCTATTTGAGTAAGAAACTTGATCATCCCATAAACTTCCCAGTCTGAATTTTGCTGAATGTATACCTGTGGTGACACTCAGTACGTTCCTCTGTATTTTTTTGTTTTGGTGCTGGAGATTGAACTCAGGGGCTCTCAACCACTGAGCCACATCCCCAGCCCTATTTTGTGTTTTATGTAGAGATAGGGTCTCACTGAGTTGCTTAGCACTTCACCATTGCTGAGGCTGGCTTTGAACTTGCGATTCTCCTGTCTCAGCCTCCCTAAGTACTGGGATTACAGGCTTGTGCCATCGCGCCCAGCTTGTTCCACTGTATTTCTTATAAATTCGTAGTAAGATCTAGAGGCTTGTTTATATTCAAATTTGATTTTTTTTTGAGAAGACTGCTTCATAAATGTTATCCTTGTCTGTCAGGATGCGTAGTTATCTTTCTTTTTATAATGTTATCATCCCTTGATGATCAGTGTCCATATATATTATTCCATTGAAGAATACAAAGTAATGGGATTTTAATATTTTTAGTTTTTCTTCATTTGTTAGGTAGGATACTTATATTAAGACAAATATTCCAGACTCAGAGAACATCATGCTACGTGAAATAAATCAGTCTCAGAAAGTCAAGGGTTGAATGTTTTCTCTCATATATGGAAGCTAGAGAGAGAAAGAAAAAAAAGAGGAATGAAAAATAAGGGAATCTCAAGAAAATAGACAAATAGAGTAGAAGAAGGAGATGGAGGGGCAGAGAGGAGGACATGGGGAAGTACAAGGCAGTGAAATCTACCAAATTATGCTCTGTCCATGTATGAATATACCACAATGAATCCTGTTTTTATATATAATTATAATGTACTGTTTTAGTCAGCTTTTTTCGCTGCTGTGACTAAAAAACCCTCCAGACCAACTGTAGAGGAGGAAAAATTTATTTGTGGGCTCACAGTTTCAGAGGTCTTAGTCCATAGAAGGTTGGCTCCATTCCTTGGGGCTCGAGTTGAGGCAGGACATCATGGCAGGAGAGTGTGGCAGAGGGAAGCAGCTCACATGATGATCAGTAAGCAGAGAAAGTGAGAGAGGGACTCTCCACTCTCCAGATACAAAATATATACCCCATAGCCACAAACCCAATGAACCACTTCCTCCAGCCACACCCTACCTGCCTCAAGTTATCACTCAGTTAATCCCATCAAGGATTATTTCATTGATTGGGTTAAGGCTATAACCCAATCATTTCTCTTCTAAACCTTCTTGCATTGTCTTGCATGTGAGCTTTTGGGGGATACCTCACATCCAAACCATAACATGCACTATTTAAAATAATAATAAGAATGATAGAAGGGATATCAGTAGAGTATAGCAAGGGGATCAGCAGGAGGAAAGGGAAAAAGGAAGAACTGTGGAATGAGATTGACCAAATTGTGTGCATGTACAAATATGGCATCAATTATTGCATGTAAATATAATGTAACAATAAGAATAATAATAAAAAATACAGCAGGAAAAATGACAAATATCCCTTGTCTCTTATTTGGTTATCCAGTGGTGTAATTCACTTAGGAAGGTCAGGATAAATGTTTGATTCCTTTTCTTATCTACATGTTTTCAAAATAATGAGTTGATTGACTAGGCATTTTCTAATGGTGACCGATTAGTTTTTTTTATATCACTATAAACTTGTGGATTTAAATGTGCTTCAATCCATTGCAGTTATTATTATTATTATTGATGTTTAACTTGTTTACCTTTGGCCTTTGGAACCCTCTTTAAGTTGTCTTCTAGGTGTTTTTAGCATAACTTAATAAGATGCTTTTGGACAGCATCCTTACATGTGAAGATGTTCTAGGTCATTTTGTACATTTTCTGCCTCATACTTGTAATCAGCTATTTCTCTAAGAAGCTTTGGTTTTGTTTCATAAGGAATGGTATTTGGATACTATGATCAGGGCATGTTCATTTAAACAAAAGTATTGCTCTACATTATTATTATTATTATTTTGGTGCAGGATATTGAACCTAGGGGTGCTTAACCACTAAGCCACATACTCAGTACTTTTTATAATTTTTTTTGGGGGGGGACAGAGTCTCACTAAGTTGCTTAGGACCTCACTAAGTTGCTGAGGCTGGCTTTTAACTTGTGATCCTCTTGCCTCAGCCTCCCAAGCTGTTGGGATTATAGGCATGTGCCACCATGCCCAGCTTGCTCTAGATTTTTAGTATATCTGAATACCTTAGCAGAACATTACTACATCCTAGCTCTTTTCAAAGTTGACTTACCTATTGGTGGACCTTTATTTTTGTTTGCATATTTTATAGTGAGTTTCTCAAGTTCTTCAAAGAATCCAACTAGAATTTTGATGGGGATTTCATTGATCTTAATTATTAATTTGGGGATAATTAATATTACAATATTAAAAGAACCATTCAAGATGCTGGAATGGCTTTATATTGATGGAGATAATTTTCTAGGTCATTATTAGAGTTTATTATTTTTCATTAGAAGTCTTTTGTAGTCAGGTGCAGTGGCGCATGCCTGTAATCACAGTGGCTTGGGAGGCTGAGGCAGGAGGATCTTGAGTTCAAAGTCATCCTCAGCAAAAGTGAGGCACTAAGCAACTCAATGAGACCTTGCCTCTAAATAAAATACAAAATAGGGCTGGGGATGTGGCTCAGTGGTCAAGTGCCCCTGAGTTTAATCCCTGGTACCACCTCCCCCCAAAGAAGTCTTTTGTACATACAGATACATGTATGCATTTAATTTGTGCACATATTTACATGTATATATACATACATGTATATACAGATATGTGTGTGTGTATCTGTTTGATGGTCTCTGTCTTCCCTCTATTTTCCTTAAAAATATATCATACATGAGGGCTGGGGTTGTGGCTCAGTGGTAGAGCACTTGCCTAGCATGTGTGAGGCACTGGGTTTGATTCTCAGCATCGCATATAAATAAATAAAATAAATAAAGATCCATCAACAACCAAAAAAAATATTTAAAAAAATATATCATACTTGATTGAGGCCTGTTTATTTTTCTGTTTTGTTTTTCAAGTAACTTGGTTCTGTTTCTTGGTCTTCAATTTCCTTTATTTTCTCTTCATTTCATTGGTTTCCTCCATTGTCTGTATGATTTTCTTCTCCGTATTTTTCTTTGGGTTGTTCTGTTGCTCTTTTTTCAACTTCTCAGGGTAAATGCCTTGTTCATTCAAAAAATTGATTTCTAATAAATGTGTTTAAATGCATTTAAAACTGTAAATTCATATTCCCCACAAGTTTCTGACATGTGATGTTTTAATTGTCCCTGAGTTCTAAGAATTTCACAATTGTATTTATAGTTTACCATTTTAATCCAGCAGTTTTATAGTAATTTTTTATTCACCTTATAAATATGTGTTTTAGTCTGCTTTTGTGTTACTGTGACCATAATTACCTGACAAGAACAACTTAGAGGAGGGAAAATTTATTTGTGGCTCCTGGTTTTAGAGGTCTTAGTTCATAGTATATAGCCCACTCCATTGTTCTGGGCCCATGGCCAGACAGCATGTGATGGGGGAAAGGCCCCCCCCTGAAGAAGAAAGCTACTCAGCTCCTGGTATGTTTAGGAAGCAGGAGGGAGGAGCCATTGGAAGATATAGTCTTCCAGGACATGCCTCCAGTGAAATACCCCTTCCAGGCATGCCTGACCTGACTACAGTTACCACCCAGTCAGTCCATTTAAACTAGGATGGATTGATTAGGTTACAGTTCTCATAATCTAATTGTTTCACCTCTGCATTAACAAAAGCTTTTGAGGGACATCTCATATCCAAACCACAGTAATGTGAGAGAATATTTTTTCTTTTATATATCCCTCAAACCCATTTTCTAATTTATTTTAGGTGTCCTTGGCCAGCTGCATAATTTTAGTTTTTCTGGAACTAGCAAATTGCACTTCTTGAATAGAATCAGATCATAATAGAATGCTGGATTAAGGTATAGTGATTTTATGTTGCTTAGCCAGGTAACTTGAGCTGAAGAAATTTACTACTTGAGATCTTGATTAGTTAGAGGCAAACTAGAATTGAATTCCAGGGTTTTTACCATGTGATGTCCCCAAGGAAAAATAATGGTAATCCCTTATATGTGCTTTTTACCTCATTGTTGACAAAACCCTTTTCATAACCACTGTTTACTTCGATCTTTCCAACAGCCTGGTGAGGTAGATAGAAAAGTCATTTAACCTCTGTGACTTCATCTGTCAGCTAGCATTAAAAATACTTCCAGAGCACTGTGGATTGTTTTGAGGATTGATTAATTAGAGCCAATAATCCTTTCTTTCACTACCTCAGGGGGTTGAGTTCCTCTAGTGAGATAATGGATATGAAAATACAAAGACACAGTGATTTGAGCAGTTGTTCAGGTAGTCAAAACAGTTTCTGCTTCACGTTCTTCTCCTTCTACTCACATTAGGAGAGGCTGGAAAAAGACACCGTGAGTGAACACCTGGTCTATGGCAAGTATCTGATACATCTGTGTTATACCAATCAACTGACACCAGGACCATGTTCATGAATGTGTGATCTGCATAGTGGCACAGGGCTCCACACTTGGTTTAATGCTCTGCTGTTGCTGTCCTGAAGTTCATGATATTTTTACCTTTGATCTTATGTTCCATAAGTGAAGTCCTATGAGACAGCAAAGTATGTGCACAGTTGAGATGTGCTAGTTGGTAGCGGGTGTATTCCTGGGCTCAGATCCATAGGTACAGAAGGCAGTGCAGGCATCAAGCAATTGATCTGGTGTCCTGGTATGCACAAACAGGCTAATGTTGCAGTCTGATGGCTCACAGAACCCCAAGTTGGCCAGGATTGGACCTGGGCCCATATTGCTTCCATGAGCAGCAGCAGAAGCAGAAGCAGCAACCCTGGTAGCTACAGGACAGAACAGAGACTCCACATTGAAGACGCACTGAGACCCAACGGAATATGGGTTTGCCAGTCTGTCTCTTGAGCCTGACTCTATTAAATCTACACAGATATTAACTCTCCAGTATAAGTGCTAGCACAGAAACTATTCACATTCAGGCATTAAATGTTGTCAGTAAATTATTACAAAATAAAAGTAAATGTTTGAACATTTCAATAACATATATCAAGGAGTCATTAGAGTTCTTCAGAGGTTAGAATCTCTGGTTTTGAAAATGGTTTTAGTATTACAAAGCAATATTACTGTATTACCCACCCATAGGCTTAGAAATAGAAATTAAGTTTAAAGATCATTCTATTCAACAGAAAAGAACACTTTTTTTTTCATATGAAGCTTCTGATGAACCAGTTATTAATGAGGAAGATGACTTTTAAGTTAATTTTCCTTGTAATTGAATAAAGAGTGATAGAATGCATTATTAACAGGTGCTTTTAATTCTTTACAAATCATGATGCCACATATGGTTTATTGGACAACTGTCACAAGTTACAGGATATGTCAGAAGAAACATTAAAATGCTATTGTATAAATGTACATTTAAAAGTAAATTCATACTTAAGTGAAACTGATTTTGTGTGAAAAATTAAGCCTTTGGAAAAAATTGTTCCATGAGAATCACTAACTCTTCCAGATGTACTAAAATTAATATATTCTTCCTAATGTTTATATAGGCCATAAAATACTCTTATCAGCTCCAGTAACATCTGTGCCAGCAGGAAGATCTTTCTCTAAATTTGAAGTTATCAAAAACTGTTTACAATTTATTTTTGTGGTATGAATATTTAGAATTCTCTTTCCTAGTTATTTTGAAATGTACGGGATAATATTGTTAACTGTAGTCACCTCACTATAAAAGTTTGAGATGATAGATATGCTAAATACTCTGATGTGAACATCACCTAGTATATACATATATTGAAACATCACATTGTACCCAATAAATATGTATAATTATTATGTGTCAATTAAAAATAAAATGAAACCCCAGGGCACTTAACCACTGAGCAATATCCCCAGCCCTTTTTTATGTTTTACTTAGAGACAAGGTCTGTCTTAGTTTCTTGGGGCCTCGCTAAGTTGCTAAGGCTGGCTTTGAATTTACAGTCCTCCTGCCACAGCTTCCCAAGCTGCTAGGATTATAGGCGAATAAAATGAAACTTTAAAAAATTATTTACCATCTTGCATTTGTAGAGAAGGACTGATGGTGCTTTCGATTATATTGATCGACAGTGGCATTTCTAAAAGTATATATTTTGATGATTAAAAATAAATACGTAGAAAAGTCTATCAATAAAGGTATTACTTTATAAAGTATTAATAGTTGTCATATTATGTAAAACCATGAAAGCAAAAACATTTTTTTTCTAATTTGTATGTCTTTAATCATTGGGGTAAACAGAATAGTGCTCTTCCCCAAGGTGTCCATGTTTTAATCCCCAGTACCTGTGAACATGTTACTTTTCAAGATAAAAAGAACTTGATGATTAAAGATTTTCAGATGAGGAGATTGTCTGAAGTATTCAGATGGGCATAATGTAATCAGAAGGGTCCTTGTAAGGGAAACTGAGAGACAGGACAGTCAGGGAAGGAGATGTTGAGGGCAGCAGAGATGAGAGATGTTTGAAGATGCTGTTATGGGCTTTGAAGATGGAGGAAGGGGCCACAAGCCTATGCCTCTAATAGTTGAAAAGGCAAACAAATGAATTCTTCCCTAGTGCTCCAGAAGGAATGCAGCCCTGCTGACATTTTGATTTTAGGTCTTTTGGGCACAATAACTGAAATATAGTACATTTGCATTACTTCAAGACACTACATCTGTAGTAGTTTTTTGAATTAAAAAAAATTAACTGATACATATAAACAAAAATTTGTACATATTTATGGGTTTAATATAATGTTTGATGCATATATACATTGCATAATATTTTAAATAACTTGTTTTAATATGTTACAGCAGCATTAGGAAGTGAATTACATCCATGTATCTGTTGGGGCTCAGAAAACCATACCCCAAAGGGTGGCACTTTGATATGTGGAGCTGGAAGTAAGGACTCTGACGTTCCCCCTAAGTCTGTCTATCATCTTTGATCATCTTTTTCTACCAAAGTAGAGAAAGGCTTTCTTTGAAATTCTCTAATGGCCTAAAGATAGGATCCACCAAAGAGGAACACAATACTGAAGGATTATACTCATATCTTAGAGACCAAAAATGAAACAACCCACCTAGAGCCCAGAAGCACTTTGTCTCAGACCATTGTCTGCTCTTCAGGTTCATTCTCTCCCCTGAAAATCATTACCCCCACTCTAAAATTGCCTACAACCCCTCTCTTTCCCTTCCCCTTTGAAGAGGCCATTTAAGTATCAACCATCTGTTCCTCCTTTGAGGTTCAATTTTTTTACGGCTCTTGTGCACATGTTCACTAATAAAATTGTATGTGTTCTCTTCTGTTAATGTATTGCCAATTTGTTTCAGCAGATACAAGTACCAAACTTTCAGAGGGAAAGTTTGAAATTGCCTACCTCTCCTAGAAAGAATGAAAAGAGCAGTGAGCCTGGGCCATAATGATAGAGTTACACTGTCCAATATGGTGGCCACTAGCCAGGGGTGACTATTGAGCACATTAAATGTGACTGGTCCAGATTACAATGCTGCAAAATATAAAATGCCCACCAGATTTCAGAGATGTAATGCAAAAAAAGTGAAAGATCTCATTAATAGTTTTTTAATATTGAATAAATGTTGAAGTTATATTTTTGATATGAGTTAAATGAAATCTTATTAAAATTAATTTTAGTTTTTTACATTTTAATGTGACTACTAGAAAAATTAAGATTACTTACGTGGCTTGCATTGTTTTTTTTAATAACTTTATTTTATTTATTTATTTATACGTGGTGCTGAGGATTGAACCCAGTGCCTCACACATGGTAGGCAAATGCTCTACCACTGAGCCACAACCCCAGCCCGCATTGTTTCTGTTGAACACTGGTACCTTGAAGAATACTGACATTTATGTATGTATGTATGTATGTGTGTATGTATGTATTTTTTTTGGTAGCGAGGATGGAACTCAGGGGTACTTGACAACTGAGCCATATTCCCAGCTCTATTTTTTGTGTGTGTATGTTTTATTTAGAGACAGGGTCTCACTGAGTTGCTTAGTGCCTTGGCATCACTGAGGCTGGCTTTGAACTTGCAATTCTCCTGTGTCAGCCTCCCAAAGTGCTGGGATTACAAGCGTGTGCCACTGCGCCTGTCTGAGAATATCTACATTTAAAGTGGATAGAAAAAGAAAAGTCTTTAAAGAGGTTGAGAAGGAGAATAATTAGTTCTTTTTAACCAATGAAAACCAAATGAATAGAATGTTGCCTTTAACTTTTATGCATATTCAGATACCTAATTGAATCAATAATTGAATTAAATCAGTAATCATTTACTAATCATTAATTAGTAAATGCCATTTTTCATACAAATACAGCATTTACACCTTTTGGTTCTGCTAACTGCCCTCCACTCTTTCTGATAATCAGTGTTCAGCTAGTGAGTATCTGTCTTTATTTTTCTTACATTCACATAATCACACAACTCCTTATACTTCTAGTATGAATTACATACATACAAAGAGTTTTCTGTTTTTCCTCTTTTGACTATTTTCCCATTTATAAATAAGGGATGATATTTTACGGACACTGTTCATGTACTGGTGATTTTACTTCTGAGATGAATTCCTATATTTGGATTTCTGTCTCAAGGATATGCATTTCAAAAATCAAATAGTAATTACCATTTCCAGTAGCAATGGATGGGGCTATTTTCCTGTTGTTTCAGTAAAGGTGAGAGCTGCTGGTGATGTCAGCTAATTGTATAGATGGAATATCTCATTGATATTTTGATTTGCATTTCTTTACTACTGAACATCTTCTCAAATGTTTACCAACCATTTGGAATTCTCCTGCTGAGAATTGCTTGATTTTCTATAGGCTTTCTCTTCTTCCTTCTCTGTGTCTCTGTCTCTCTTTTTATTTTATTTAAAAGAATATCTACATGCTGGCTAATTCACTGTCAGTTATTTTAATTTTAGCGATTCTAGTGGGTGTGAAGTGATACCACTTTGTAGTTTTAGTTTGCATTTCCTTGATGTCCAATGACATTGAGTACCTTTTAATGTCCTTATTGGCCATTTATATATCTTACTAATGTCTTTTAATTAAACTTCTTTGACCATTTATAAACTTTATCTTTTAAGCCTTTTGCTGTCATAAGTACTTAAAATATATGTGTGTGTGTAGGTGTATGTGTGCATTTAACCATTGTATCAATTATCTAGTCAATTTGTTTAGGGAGTGTTTTGTCATACAAATTTTGTTTTCATTGTGGGAATGCATACATAACATTTAACATTTTAAGCATACAGTTTAGTGGCATGAAGTACATTCACATTATTTTGTAGCTATCTTCAGTATCCATCTCCAGAACTTTTTCATCTTCCCCAGCTAAAACTTTGCATCAGTTAAAGATAATTAAAAATCTAAAATAATTAAATATATCAGGTTTTGTCTATTCTAGTGTCTGTTTTTCTCATGTTAGTTAAAAAGATTTCCTACACATCTAGATTGTATAAGTAACATGTTATGCTTTATTTTTGTTTAAACTTTTTTTTGGTACCAGGGATTGAACTCAGGGGTACATGACCACTGAGCCACATCCTCAGCCCTATTTTGTGTTTTATGTAGAGACAGGGTCTCACTGAGTTGCTTAGCACCTCACCTTTGCTGAGGCTGGCTTTGAACTCGCGATTCTCCTGTCTCAGCCTCCCAAGCTGCTGGGATTACAGGGGTGCACCACTGCACCTGGCAGTTGTGTGTATTGAGAATATTTTCTCCCACTCTGGGAGAGTTTTTTTTCCTTAATTGTGTAATTTATGAAGATCTTCATGAATTTTCAGTGACATTCAGTTCATCATTTTTTTCTATTTTGATACTTTATTCCCTTTTGTATTCTTTTTTTAAAAAAATATTTTTAGTTGTGGATGGGCATAATACCTTTATTGTATTTATTTTTTATGTAGTGCTTAGGATCAAACCTCATGCCTCACATATGTGAGGCAAGTGCTCTACCACTAAGCCACAACCCCAGCCCCCTTTTGTATTCTTTTTAAGGAATCTTTACTTCAAAATTGTGAAGATATACTCTCATTTTCCCCCCAGAAGCATTATAGATTTAGCTTTTATATTTGTTTATGATATATCTCAAATTAATATTTTTATTGTGATATAATTCATATGTCATAAAATTCACTATTTTAATAAGTATGTATAGTTCAGTAAATTTTGGTATATGCATGAAGTAGTACAACCATCACCACTGTCTAGTTTTAGAACATTTTCATCAACCATAAAAGAAACCCTGTACCTATTAGTAGTCACTTCCCATGGTCCGTCTCCCAGTCCTGGGAAACCATTAATCTATTTCCTGTTTCTATGGATTTGCTTGTTTTGGATATTTTATATAAACAGAATCCTATAATGTCTGACCTTTTGTATCTTTTTTTAAAGTTAATGTCTTCAGGGCTTATCTATATGTTACCATGTATCATCACCTCATTCCTTTTTATGGCAGAATAATATAATATTGCATTTTATAGACATACCACAATTTGTTTATACACACATCAATTGGTAGCCATCTGGGTTGTTACCCCTTTTTAGCTCTTATGAATAATACTGCTATGAACATTTTTGTACATGTTTTTGTATAAACATGTTTTCCATTCTCTTGGGCATACACTGAGGTGTGGCATTGTGGATCGTATGATAATGGTGGGGTTTTTTCCTTCTTTCTTTTTCTTTTTCATTTTCGGTGCTAGGGATCAAATCCAGGGCCTTGTGCATGCGAGGTGAGGGCTCTGCCACTGAGCTGCTTCCCCAGCCCGGTACTTCTGTGTTCAACCTCTCTTCTTTGTGTTGCCCTGTTATCTTCATCATGTATTAAAAACTGTATACATGTAGGTCTTTTTCTGGGCTCTTTATTCTGTTCTGTTTTTTTAAACTTATAAATCTTGTGCCAGTGGTGCACTGTCTCAGTGTAGTTTTAAGGTAAATATTGAAATAAGTATGTCCTCTCACTTTGTTCTTTTATTTCAAGAATGTTTCTCAAGAATTCACCCGTGAAACTATGAAACTAACTGATTTCATGAACAGGTTAGCTATGCACTGAAGAAAAATGAGTGTATGAGCCCACCAAAAGATATGTTCAAGAATGTTCGTAAAAGCTTTATTCATGATAGCAAAAACTGGAAGCAACCCAAGTATTCATTAACAGAAGAATGGAGAAATAAATTATGGTATGTTCATACAATGGAATTTTGCAGAGCAATAAAAAAGCAAACTACTGATGCATTAATGTGGACACATTAGAAACACAAGATTGAATGAAAGAAGCCATACCAAAAGAGTACATACTGTATGATGCCATTTATATAAAGTTCAAGGACTGACAGAACTTATGTATGGGTTTAGAAATCCTATTAATGATTACTTCTGTGAAGAGATGGATTTTGAGTCTGAAAGGGCCATGAAGAATTCTCTTGGGTGATGGTAAAATTCTAATCTTCCCCCAGGTGTTGTTTACACAGGTATTACATATGTAAAAATTCATAAAGCTGCATACTTAGGATTTAGGTGGATTACTATATATGATTTATATTTCTAATGTGACCAAACATTAATCTTGCCTGAAACTCAGTGAACCCTTCCCAGCTTGCAAACTTTATTTTTCTGTATT